>CM077463.1:9782174-10076933 GCA_039654755.1 Calcarius lapponicus
GGAAAAGGGGAAAAGGAAAAGGGGAAAAGGAGAAGGAAAAGGAAAGGAAAACAGGAAAAGGAAAGGAAGGGAAAGGAAAGGAAAGAGGAAAATGGGGAAAAGGGGAAAAGGAAAAGGGGAAAAGGAAAAGGGGAAACGGAAAAGGAAATGAAAGCAAAGCAAAGGAAAGGGAAAAGGAAAAGGGGAAAAGGAATAGGGAAAGGGGAAAAGGGAAGGAAAGGGAAAAGGGAAAGGGGAAATGGAAAAGGGGAAACGGGAAAGGGGAAATGGAAAAGGGGAAACGGAAAAAGGGGAAATGGAAATGGGGAAACGAAAAAGGAAAGCAAAGGAAAGGAAAGCAAAGGAAAGGAAAGCAAGGGGAAAAGGAAAAGGGGAAAAGGAAAAGGAAAAGGATAGGAAAGGTTCGGAAAGGGAAGGAAAGGAGGGGAAAAGGGGAAAAGGAAAAGGGGAAACGGGAAAGGAATAGGAAAAGGAAAATGGGGAAAGGGGAAAGGAAAGGGTGGAAAAAGGGGAAACGGAAAAGGAAATTAAAGCAAAGCAAAGGAAAGTGAAAAGGAAAAGGGGAAAGGGAAAAGGAAAAGGGGGAAAAGAAAAGGGGAAGGGGAAAAGTGGAAAAGGAAAAGGGAAGGAAAGGGAAGGGAAACGGAAAAGGGGAAACGGAAAAGGGGAAACGGAAAAGGGGAAACGAAAAAGGGACATGGAAAAGGAAAAGTGAGAAAAGGAAAAGGGGAACAGGAAAAGGGGAAAATGAATAGGGGAAACGGAAAAGGAAAGGAAAAGGGGAAAGGAAAGTAAAAGGAAAGGAAAAGTGGAAACGGAAAAGGGGAAATGGAAAAGGGGAAACGGAAAAGGGGAAACGGAAAAGGAAAGCAAAGGAAAGGAAAGCAAAGGGAAAAGGAAAAGGGGAAAAGGAGAAGGAAAAGGGGGAAAAGGAGAACGAAAAGGAAAGGAAAAGAGGAAAAGGAAAGGAAAATAAAAAGGAAAGGAAAACGAAAAGGAAAGGAAAACTAAAAGGAAAGGAAAGGAAAGCAAAGGAAAGCAAAGAGGAAAAGGAAAAGGGGAAAAGGAAAAGGAAAGGAAAGGGAAAAGGAGAAAAGCAAAGGGAAAGGGTAGGAAAGGTTCGGAAAGGGTAGGAAAGGTTCGGATAGGGAAGGAAAGGAGGGGAAATGGGGAAAAGGGGAGGAAAGGAAAGGAAGGGGAAAAGGGGAAAAGGAAAAGGGGAAACGGAAAAGGAAATGAAAGCAAAGCAAAGGAAAAGGGGAAAAAGAAAAGGGAAAGGGGAAAAGAGGAAAAGGAAAAGGGAAGGAAAGGGAAGGGAAAAGGAAAAGGGGACACGGAAAAGGGGAAACGGAAAAGGAAATGAAAGCAAAGCAAGGGGAAAAAGAAAAGGGAAGGGGAAAAGGAATAGGAAAAGGGGGAAAAGAGGAAAAGGAAAAGGGAAGGAAAGGGAAGGGAAAAGGAAAAGGGGACACGGAAAAGGGGACACGGAAAAGGGGACATGGAAAAGGAAAAGGGGACACGGAAAAGGGGAACAGGAAAAGGGGAAAATGAATAGGGGAAACAGAAAAGGAAAAGGAAAAGAAAAGGAAAGGAAAAATAAAAAGGAAAGGAAAGAGGAAAAATGGGGAAAATGGGAAAAGGAAAAGGGGGAAAGGAAAAGGGGAAACGGAAAAGGAAATGAAAGCAAAGCAAAGGAAAGGGAAAAGGAAAAGGGGAAAAGGAATAGAAAAGGGGAAAAGGGGAAAAGGAATAGGGAAAGGGGAAAAGGGAAAGGGAAAAAGGGAAAGGGAAAAGGGGAAAACGGAAAATAGAAAACGGAAAAGGGGAAACAGAAAAGGGGAAATGGAAAAGGAAAAGTGAAAAAGGAAAAGGGGAAACAGAAAAGGAAGTGAAAGGGGAAAGGGAAAAGGAAAGGAAAAGGGGAAACAGAAAAGGGGAAACGGAAAAGGGGAAACGGGAAAGGAAAGCAAAGGAAAGGAAAGCAAAGGGGATAAGGAAAAGGGGAAAATGAAAAGGAAAAGGAAAGGAAAGGAAAGGGAAAAGGGGAAAAGCAAAGGGAAAGGGAAGGAAAGGTTCGGAAAGGGAAGGAAAGGAGGGGAAAAGGGGAAAAGGGGAGGAAAGGAAGGGGAAAAGGGGAAAAGGAAAAGGGGAAACGGGAAAGGAAAGGGAAAAGGAAAATGGGGAAAGAGGAAAAGGAAAAGGGGAAAAGGAAAATGGGGAAAGGGGAAAAGGAAAAGGGGAAAAGGGGAAACGGAAAAGGGGAAACGAAAAGGGGACACGGAAAAGGAAAAGTGAAAAAGGAAAAGGGGAACAGGAAAAGGGGAAAATGAATAGGGGAAACAGAAAAGGAAAAGGAAAGGAAAAGGAAAAGGGGGAAAAGAAAAAGGAAAGGAAAAGGGGAAATGGAAAAGGGGAAACGGAAAAGGGGAAACGGAAAAGGGGAAATGGAAAAGGAAAGCAAAGGAAAGGAAAGCAAAGCAAAGGGAAAAGGGAAAAGGGGAAAAGGAAAAGAAAGGAAAAGGAAACGGGGAAAAGGAAACGGGAAAAGGAAAGGAAACGGGGAAAGGAAAACGAAATGGGGAAAAGGAAAGGGAAAAGGAAATGGGAAGGAAACGGAAACGGAAACGGAGGGAAGGGAAGGGAAGGGAAGGAAGGGAAGGGAAGGGAAGGGAAGGGAAGGGAAGGGAAGGGAAGGGAAGGGAAGAAAAAAAGAAAAGAAAAGAAAAGAAAAGAAAAGAAAGAAAAGAAAAGAAAAGAAAAGAAAAGAAAAGAAAAGAAAAGAAAAGAAAAGAAAGAAAAGAAAAGAAAGAAAGAAAAGAAAAGAAAGTTACTTGGTGATTTTGAGTTACTTGTTGATTGTGTGTTGGAGACAGACACGCAATACAACACACAGATCATCAGCAGCAAACAGCCATGAGTTTATTATGGGGCTTTGATAGCTGATTGGAGGGGGACCTCTCTCTGCCCAGCTCTCTGGCCAGTGGTGTATCTTCATCTCAGCTGGAATGGGGTTGGCTGCGGTCTCAGTTACCTCTATTCTAGAATGAGCAAAGTCGGCTGAGTTGGATTTGTTATGGCCAGATTATCTTGCTCAGCTACAGACTAGCTGTACTGCCACAATTTTGCAGTTGTAACTGCGGCCAGAGAAGAGTGGAACGGGAACTTGTAACATGAGCAACTCTGCAGACACCAAGGCCAGTGAAAGAGGAGGGAGAGGAGGTGCTGCAGGCACTGGGGCCAAGATTCCTCTGCAGCCATTGGTGCAGACCGTGGTGAAGCAGCTGTGCCCCTGCAGCCCATGGGGATCCATGGGGATGCAGGGATCGACCCTCAGCCCATGGAGAGCACCATGCTGGAGCAGAAGGACCATGGAGAGTGAACCCCATTCTGGAGCAGCCTGTCCGTGAAGGACTGCACCCCATGGAAGAGTGGCCCACACTGCAGCAGTTTGAGGGGTACTGTAGCCTATGGGATGGTCTCCTGTTGCAGCACTTGGCAGGGAACTGCTGTTCTCATGCTGGAGAAGTTCACAGCGAACTGTCTTCTGTGGCAGGGATCGCACGGTGTGTGACCATGGTCACAAGGGTTTTCAGGGTGAAGGAGAGACGAGAATGTTGACTCCATGATCAGAAGGCTTGATTTATTATTTTATGATATATATATATATTACATTTTAACTATACTAAAAAGAAATAGAAGGAGAAGGTTTCTTCAGAAGCTAGCTAGTCTAAGAATGGAAAAGAATGCCTCAACAAAGCAGCTCTCTTGGACTCTGTCCGAGAGAGCTCTGTCCTTGATTGGCCATTAATTATAAACATCTAAGATGGGCCAATCATAGGAAGACCTGTTGCATTCCACAGCAGTAGATAATAACTGTTTACATTTGGCTGCTGCTGCAGCTTCTAAAATCCCTCCCTAAAGAAGGATTTTTCATGAAAGATGTCTGCGACAACGGTGCAGTGGGGGAACAACAGCTTACCCTGAGCTGTGGAGAAACTGTGGGCAATGAACAGACCATAACCCCCATTCCCTGTCTCCTTGTGCCTCTGGGGTAGGTGGTAGAGCTGGGATGCTATAATTTGGAGTAAGTGATCCTTAGTGAAAAGTGTAAAGTCAGACAGCTTTCCAGGGTCATCTCCCATGGGATTATTGGAAGTAGAATGGGGCAAATTATGGTGCCTTAAATCCAAGGCTGTGATCCTTCAATTTTCTGGTTTTATCCCTAAAATCCACTATTTTAAATTCACTGCAGCCAAGACTGTTCCCAGATTTCACATCTAAGGCCAGTTCCTCCTTGTTTATAAGTATTAGGTCCAGAAGAGCATTTTGTATTTCTTGCTTCTTGGTCAGCCATGTCAGGAAGTTATCAGCAGCACTCCTGGAGCATAAAATTAATTCAATCTTCTTTCTGAATGGATTTTATCTTGTAGTCGATTTTGAGCAGCAATGAAATTTCATTTTGCTTCAACACTTCTAACTGTGGATGCTCATAGATGGGATTCAGTTCAAGATAAGGACAAGTGATTCAGTTCAAAATAAGGCAAGTGAGCTTGGTGCCTGTCCTTTAGGTATCTAACTTGGTAATAAGTGTATTGTTTTTATATAGAATTTAATGTATGAAGTATGTTTGCTTGGGCTATTACAATACATTTAGAATATAGGAAGATTTCCATATGTAAATATCTACATCTAGACATCCTAATTTCAAACTCATGTCAGACAAGATATGAACTCCCACTATGTCTTTTTCCACAATTGACATAACACAGGATGCTAGTTTATATTTTAGATCTTCTGTTTAATACAGCTGGGAAAAACAAAACAAGGCAAAAGAAAACAAAAACCAAAACCAAACCCACAACAAACCAAAAAAAGTCAAAAGTCATTACTTGAAAAGCAATTAAAGGAACAGATACATTTAAATGTATTAGAGGACACAATAATCGAAAAACCTTTGCATTAGAAAACTAACTTAATGATTTTATGAAATTATTTTATTTCTTAATTAAAATATGAATGCTTAAATCAGATAGAAAAAAATGAAGATAATTCAGATTAAGCAATAAAACAAAATAAATATGTGACCAAAAAAATACAGAAAAATCTAAATAATTTTTGCTTTGCAAATCATGCGCAGAAAAGCATGACAGCAGTTCACTAGATGTAGCAGAAAACTGGAAAAAGTAATGATCATAAGAGTAATGAAAAATTATGTACAAGAAGTCTTCGATGTGACTTACATGCAGACTTCCAGTATCCAAAGAGAGCCTGCAAGAAAGCTGAAGAGGGACTTTTTGCAAGTGTAAATAAGGAGTCTGGATTCATGTTAAAGTACTGTAAGATCAGAATATAGCACAAGTTTGGCAAAGTGCAGAACAAGCAGTGAACAACAGTACACTGAAAATCAAGAACTCTGAAAAAAATAATAAATTATTCATTGCAAACATCACACAGCATAGCAAAGTTACTATTTTTTTCCTCATTACTGCACATGATTTGAACTTTTTGAAAGCAGACTCCAAATTAGACAGCTGTTCATAACATGTGGAGAGGGAACAAGTGGTTCCAGTAGGGATCTCATGAAAGCTCTTGATGCTTCTTTCTGAAGTAATGAACACTTCATTGCAGAGGAAAAAGCATTACCTCATTGTATGAACAGCAAATAGACAGGTGCATATTATCAATTTCACTGTCCTGGTAAATGGAAAAGTCTTGAAAAGACATGAAGGAAAGTCCTTATTATTAAAGGCTATGTGTTGATGTCTGAGTCTATGCAGATTTGTTGCATCTATATGCAGACAATGCTTCAGATTCTTAAACAGACAACAAAAAAGTTGCAATTTGGATGGTTTACAGTGTAAATTCAGTTTTCCTTGCATGAGAGGCTGAGGATAACAGAGAAATTGAGACTAAATATATTGCCTATTATTTCCTTCTCCATCATAATCCTTTTTTCTCTGTCTCATTATGCTGCATTATCTTTATTTTGGATCCTTTATGTGCATTTATTATGATAAATCTTCTGTCATTTTGTTCTACTATTAGTCAATTTAACCATCAATCTGTGCAGTCATTTTTTCAGATTAAAGCTGTGTTTTAACCTACATTTCAGATTTATTGGAGCTGAAACATTTTAGCATGAATTATGCCTAAATAATATATATATAGATATTGTCTGCACATAAAATCTGCTGTCGCTTTCAGAATCAAGGAAGACAGTTATTAAGAGATAATTGTTGCTATTTATGGGAAATGGGTTCTCATTAAAAATAAAGGTTAAATGAAGAAGTTAGCTCTTTCCTGGGAATGAAATTCACATTTCTTTTTAAAGTGACAGCTTTCAATAGGAATAAAATCTAAATTCAAATTTGCTGTATAATAGACTTCCTTCCTTATTAAACTCTTTTTGGACTTAATAAAACAAACTTCTGAAAGTTTACTTCTGCTCATGCTTGGCTTCCTTCCTAAAGCAAATGTTTCTGGAGCCTTAGAAGAAAATCCCTTTAGCCATTTCATAATTATAAGATTATTAAATATATATTCCCATATAAATGCTAAATTCTGAATACCAATTTCTTGGTGGAGTAGATAATTGAAAACCAAATTTTTTAACTTCCAGTTAGGTTATGTAAATACTCTAAGGGTGAAAATAAAATAATCTAAAGGCCCCACAAATATGTGAAAAAGGTAAAGAAGGGATCTTTCCCCAGTAAATATTTCCTAAATTATTTTTTCCTTCAGCTCAGATCTTGAGGTAAAAATTATGATAGTCAGATACTTTTATAAGGAAAAGGATTAAAATAGAAATTGTAATGAGTCCAGGTGATTTTGTGACAGTACCACTACTGAGAAAAGTTTCTGTTCCTCAGTGGCAGAGCAAATTCACATCTACCTGAAAGAGAGTGGTAGCCATTCATAATGACAGGCTATATATTAAACAAAACAAAAACAAACAAACAAACAAAACAAAACAAAAAAACAAACAAACAAACAAAATTCTAGGTAAAATTTAGTATCACTAGAGTTTCTAACTTTAAATTGGATTATTCTTGAAAGAAATAACACATTAAGTTCTTGATATAGATATTCAGAAGGAAGCACTTTTATGACTATTATCTTGGAAAATGCTAAAAGAGATGTTTCTGATCTAATGCATTTTCTGGTTTAAATATAATTGTCAGATGATGTTATATTTGAGACACTTTTTTTTTTATGATAATTTCAAATTGTGTGTTCTGGAT
Source organism: Calcarius lapponicus (assembly GCA_039654755.1). Taxonomy (NCBI): domain Eukaryota; kingdom Metazoa; phylum Chordata; class Aves; order Passeriformes; family Fringillidae; genus Calcarius; species Calcarius lapponicus. The sequence continues at coordinate 9,789,416 of CM077463.1, forward strand.
CAAATCGAGATCAAATGTGCAAAGACAGTAGCTAAGGAGATAATCTTCATGCAGTCCCAAATGTCTATTTCTATATTGACAATTCTTGATACACGGAATATAGAAACTTTTTAAAGAACTACAATGTGGTAAGAAATAACCATTCATAAAAGGTCCTGTGGTAAAACATATTCTTTTGCTGAAGCTCTTGTTTTGAAAGTGCTAGGAGGACTACAAATATAAAAACTGCATTAAAAGTCTTGAAGAAAAATAATGATTGAACCTTCCCATTTTCCATTCTTGGGGTATTAAAGGAGTACCTGGTTTTCATCATGTGGCACTGATATAATTTGCTTTTCTCTAGATATTGAACTCTGGTGAAACATTCTGTTTGGATGTTTCTAGACTGTTTTAATTTACTTTTTAGAAAAATAGAAAAAAATGAAATGGCTATAAAAAAATATCCATGACTAATGGATTACAAATTAGTGACAGCAGGTTGTTTAAGAATATTGTGCAGAAATAACTGAGAAAAGAAAGAATAAAACTCTCCAAACTACAGGAAAGCCAGTGTGAGATCTACCTAGAGAGCAAATCTTCTAGACCCAGCAATTCATCCTCTTCTATTTTTCTCAGCGCATGTGTTGCCTTCAAAACAATTCTACCCAAGAGAGACAAAATTGCTGTTTTAATTACAACTCACAAAAGAAAAAGCAACAGATGTATAAACATATTTTAAGTATTTATTAAATATCTGCTGAATTGTTATAGTCCTGTTGGCTCATTAGTAAAATCTCCATGGATTAACTACCGATTCCCAACACCTTCATCTACAAAGACGTAGGGAAGATTTGCATTCTCACCTTATGTACACTCATTATAATTTCTTTTATATGTTGCTGATTATAAGACCTTATATTTCTTCTCTCTTTTCTTTTTGGTAAGGTCTCACAGAATTGCTGACTATAAAAAAATCTATAAAAGGATCTATAAAAGAATCCACTGAATAAATATACCAAACTATTGAGTTCTGTTTCAAACTGATCAAGGTTAAGAAGCATTGACTAAAAAGTAAAGCAAAAACAAAGAAAAAAAGTGAATGAAGGACCAGGAGAAAGGCCTCATTTCTTGGAAAATTAAGTCTGTGAGGATTTTTATTACAATGCTAAGGATAATTGTGATCCCACACCACAGAGGTTTAGAATTTCCTGGAAGAATATTCTTCTTTTGTATTATATCTCTGAATATTATCCAAGACTGACAAACATTTAGATGTGACAATTTCTTAATATGCATAATCAGGAATAACTACCATACATTTTCTATAATAGTGTGTAAACTTTTCAGAGGGCACATTTCAAATTTCACTTTCTGGACCCATAAGGGATTGTGTTAAGAGTGCATCACCCACTGAAAGGGGAAGACAGAGCTTTTTCCCACTTATTTTACCCACCATTCCACAGAATGACCGAAGGTCAAAATGAATTTAATCCCTATTATAATAATCTCTCACAGTGCTTCACATAAAGAGAAATTAGTAGCTTCCTCCTGTAGCTTTCACCCAAATGTGACAACTATCCAATATTCCTTTTGTTTTCCTCTACTGTTTAAGCATTCCATAGGTTAGTAGTACTTGAACCATAATGCAAGGATGTGTCTGTCCTAAAAAATATGCTAATCAGGAGTGACTAGAGGTAAATTGAACAAAGAACGATATCCATTGTGTTAAGCAGCAGCTATACCAGGATTCCTTTGCATTTGAATTTTTCAATTTTGAGATAAAAATTTCATATTAAGTAAACATGCTGGGCATGAGTCAATTTCCTAAATATAAGAACTCAATTTAATTTAGGTGCTGGAAAAGTATTTTCTCTGGTACTCAATTGCTGCTGAAGAATGAAAATATCTCTTGGTCATCTGAGCTCAATGCACATGCATAATACAGGGCAAGGACATTTCAAATGGTACTAGTTGGCTTTATCCAAGTAAAAGAAACAAGTCTCAAGGGTGGGATCACTTTTGAGATTAGGATTTCTACAGCTAAAGTTGTATATATAGATATTTACGTGTGCTTGGGAGTCTAAACTTCACTGGAAATCAAATCTGTACAGATGATGTAAAGAAAAATACACATGGCCAGGCTCCAGTTTTCTACCCAAAACATGAGTGGAAACATCCTCTAAGCTACATGCTTCTGCCAACCAATTTTCAATATTTTTTATTTTTATTGTGGGTATGGGTATTTTGCTTATAAGTAAATGCACAGGTATTGTTTTTTGTTTTGTTTTTTTTTTTTTTGTTTTTTTTTGTTTTTTTTTAAGAGGATTAAGGTAGCAGAAGAGACATTTTTAAAGCCTATGGGGAAAATATCAAAGTAGTTACATTTGTGGAATAAATCTGGAATACACAGGAACTGTCAGAAGACATGTAGAGGAACTTGTGATGGGTCATAGAAACTGGTTTTTATTGAATCCATGATTTTCAGAACAAAGTGGGATTATGGATTACAATTTTCAGGCTCATCAAGTAAGTTATTTTGCAGAGCTCATTCAAGGATGGAAAGATATAGGTGGCATATGTTTTTATGAAAAATATTATTTTCATGGTAACTGGATATTTCTGTCCTTCATTGCTTGCCTGAGTTCCCTCTTGAGGACTTTCCTGAGGGGTCCATGAAACTTCCAGCAGTGACTTAAAAGTGAATAACTGAGGCTGTTATATCTCCCATATTTCAGTATGCTTACACTGAGCATACAATTGGCTGAAAACTGCTGCAGGTTTTGAACTGATTCAGGAGTGATCAAATTAGTTTAATCTTAGATGTAATAACAGTGTCTAGTGTTTTGCAGTGTAGGTGTTTTGGTTTAAACCCAGTCAGCAACCCAGCACCACAGAGCCAATCGCTCAGTCTCTCACCAGTAGGGTCAGGGAGAAAAATGGAATGGTAAAAGCTAGAAAAACATGTGAGTTGAGATAAAGACACTTAAATAGAGAAAGCAAAAGCCACAAACATAAGGAAAGAAAACCAAGGAATTAATTAATTTCTTCCCATGGGCAGGCAGGTGTTCATCCATCTTCAGGAGAGCAGGGCCCCCTCACATGTGACAGTGACCTGGGAAAACAAATATAATCACTTCAAATTTTCTCTCCTCCCTCCTTCTTCTCCCAACTTTAAACACAGAGCATGATGCCATGAGATCTGGAATATCCTTTTGGTCAGTTGGGTTCAGTTGTCCCAGCTGTGTCTCCCCTAACAAATCCTCGTGCCTCCCCAGCCTCCTCATTGATGAGGGGGCGTGAGTAGCAGAAAAGGCCTTGACTTTTGTTAAGCACTTCTCAGCAATAACAAAAGCATGTTTTTGCTATCTACACTATTTCTAGTACAAATCCAAAACACAGATCCGAATTACTTACTGTGGAAAAAAATAACTCTGTAACAGCCAAAACCAGTACCGACATAAAAACCCAGACATATATCTATAAGAAAATAAAAGAAGCCTAGGGCCTACTCCTGAAGTCAGACTGTGGTGAATTAACCCTGGCTGGATGCTTAATGCCCACCAAATCTCTCTGTCACGCCCCTTGCCCTTGTCAGCTGGAAAGTAGAGAGAAGATTTTATGAAAAGATTGAGAGGAAAGGGACAGGGGAGAGATCGTTCACCACTTACCACCATGTTCAAGGCAGACTTGCCTTGGGGAAATAAGTTAATTTTCTACCAATCAAATCAGAGTAGAATAAGATGAAATAAAAACAAATTTTAAAATACCTTCCCCTCACCCTCTCTTTTTCCTGCATTCCACTCATGATTTCTCAGTGGCATGGGGGGAAAGGAATGGGGGCTGTACTCAGTTCATTCAGTGTTGTCTCTGCCTCTCCTTCCTCCTCACAGTCATCCTCTGCTCCATTGTGGGCTTCCTCACACAGGCTGCCGATCTTCATGAACTGTCCCAGTAAGAATCCCTTACACGGAAACAAATTGTTCCATGGGTCCTGTGGGGTCACAGGTCCTGTCACTGAAACTGCTGCATCCTGGGCTCCTCTCCTTCCCAGGGTCACAGGTCCTGCCAGGCACCTGTTTGAGTGTGGGTTTCCCATGGGGTCATGGTCCCTTTCTGGCATTTACCTGCTCCAGCATGGAGTCCTCTGCAGGCTGGAGAGGAACCTCTGTGCCTGGAACATCCCTTCCCCCTTCTTCACTGACCTTGGTTTCTACAAGGCTGCTTCTCTCACATACTCACTCCTCTCTCTGGCTGCTGCTTTCCAATATTTTGTTTTCTCCTTCTTAAACAGGCCATCCCGGAGGCACTGCCACAGTCACTGGCAGCCTTAGCTTTGCCCAGGAATGAGTCTGTCTTGGGCTCTGTCTCTCTGCCTTAGATAGTATTGGCTGTATTGAACTCAGGGAAAACTTCTGGTCTCTTTTCCCACGAAAACGTCAGCCCTGTAGCTGAACTGCTGCCAAAATCTTGGATTGCAAGCACTGTATACAGACTTGTATTGGATCACATTTCTTTAGTGTCAACATAAATTCTACTAGAATGAAATTTCCCAGTTGTACCTAAAGATCACATTTGCACCTTGATGTCTGCAATACCCCTACATATTGATTAGCTTGCATGTCAAAACCAGAATTTTAGGGTATTTCTGTATAGGTAGACGATCAGTAAGACAATATAACTTCTGAGGTAGCAGCTTTTCCAACTACTAAAAAATCTCCAAGCCACTGTTTTGTTTTAAGTAATATATGAAAGTAATATATCTTTTTATATTTAAAGTAATATATATATATATATTTTAAAGTAAAACCTTCATAGTACCAGTATACCAGAAGTAACATTCATAGAATTCAGAATCTTTCCCTTTAATGGGGACATACTGCTTCATTACAGTCATGTCTCTGGTAAATCATTTCATTGTGCTCCATTAGTGAACAGCAGAACCTGTAGCAGACATGTGGGTGCTCTGATAGACAGGGCAGGATACACTGGCCCCCAGCTGCTATGACTGGTGAAATGATCAGGTAGACTAGGTACGAGGGACTAAGCAATTAAAAATGGCCAACTTCCTTTGGCTTGGTAAATTAAGTTAATAAGGGAAGATGGGAAGAAGTTCAGGACTGAAAACACATTTTTATCACGACTCATCTTTTCTGTCCACCACATGGGATGATACATCATTCTTTCATCAGTATTCAGCAAAATTGGCAGAAAGCTCACAGTCATTTTATCGCCAGAATTACTGATTCATTTTTTGCAAAGCAGCAATCCCAGATCTGTTGTTTACTACAGGAATTGCTTTGGGGAATAATTTTAATAATGGCATGACTTGTGGTTAGGGGACTAATATAACTAGATAGGCAGAAAGAAAAACTGTACTCAAAAGTGTAAAACAATTGTGACTAATGAATGGTAAATGTAAGCAAAAATGGGCCTGATCCTCCATTGTTTAGTATGCGGCAATGCAAGCATAAAAATTCTTCCCAGACTGGCATGTTTTAAATTTCCAGAGGTTAGAAACTGCACAAAACAAGAAAGAGCTGTGGAATTTTGCCTTCTAACACTGAGAACTCGAGAATGCATACTAATTTGAATGAATGGCTATGCATTTTGACTAAAGAATGCTTGAGGATGAATAATCTGCTGACTTTTTGCACATCTTCAAAGATATCCCAAAAAAGAGTTTGGGGGAAAAATTTAAAAACTTAAAAATAAGTGTCCTAAATAACTGTATATTTTTTTCCAAACAGATGCTCTATGAGAAGTTTGCAATGAAATCTTACAAAGAACTCAGATGACAATTTGGATATAAAACATTCTTTCAAACAAGTCAAAGCCACCACAGAGAAGAAAAATGTCTTTTTTTTTTTCATCAGTGTTCACTGTGGAAAAATCAGGGAGGTTCTTTCACTGGAACTCTTTTTTATCGGAGACTCAGCAGTTGTGCCTGAAATTGGCTGTAAAAGGGGTTATGAAGCAGGCTGACAAAATAAGCAGTAACAAATTGGAAGGACTACATGGCATTCACTCAAGTGTTCTAAGATAACTCAAGGATGAAATAGCTAAATTACTAATGGTAGTGTGTAACTTCTCTCTTCAAAACTGCTGTTGCATCTTAGGACTGGGAAATGATAAATGTGATGCCAGAGAAGATCTGAAAGATTTCTCTGTGGCAGGTTGTGGCATAGTTGACAGCTAAGTGACCAACAAGCCTCTCTATCATTTCTCCTTCTCAACAGAACAAGGGGATTAAATAACAAACTAAACACTTGTGGGTTGAGATAAGTGTAGGGAGATCACTCAGCGATTATCTCCATGAGCAAAACAGACTTGGTGAAATTAATCTAATTTATTACCAAAAAAGAGGTTAGGATAAAGAGATATATATTTTCATACCTCTCACTCTCAGTTGCTGCACAGCATTTTTACCCTTTTTTCAACAGGTTATCACAGAGGGACTGGCAACATCATTGCTGAGCTCAGCTTTGGCCAGAGGTGTGACTGTCTTGGAGCTGGCTGGAACTGACTCTGTTCAACATGAGGGCAGCTTCTGACATCTCACAGTAACCAGCACCTGGGCACACACACTAATTACACCTGAATATGCAAACAAATAAATAATTAGAAAGAGAAGGCAAAATTAAGCAGCCTTCTCTTGCAGAACATTGAGATTTATCGTGGATTTGTGTTGGCAGAATATTTTTTTACGCTCATTTGCAAATAACCTAAGAAAACAGATGAACAGTCAGATGACAAAGTCTTTCCAAGTATGAAGTCATTCAGTGCAGGGTGGACAGAGTTCAGCTTTGAAAACTTTGATGAAGTCAGTAAGAATTTGAATGTCAGATGAAATAAATTATGATAAACGTAAATAATCTACATGGGGAAACCAATAAAGGGAACTGAGCTGACCATATTACTCAGGGGAAGATTTTGGTTTTGTAACAATCATTTCTAATGCTCAGCAAATATGAGAAGAGATCAGTTGTTAGAAAGTAATAAAAAAGTACAGAATGAAACAGAAAATGTCATTATTCCATTGTACAATGCCATGTTTGTGGTTTTGAATACTACACAACCTTAGTCCCAGCACCTCAAAATGATATAGTAGAATTAGAAAAAGTTCAGGAAGGAGCAAAACATCTGGTTAAAAATATGTAAATATTTCCATATAAGTAATGATTCAACAAGGCAGAATCAAACAAGAACCTGCATGGAATGTGGGAAATAGTAAAGATAAGAAGATGTCCAGAAAGCAGTAAAAGCAGGCCTTAGAAACAGAAAGAACAGAAAATTTAGAGCTAGGCTGCAGCTGCAAAGTCTGGAAGTAGAAAAAGTTACAATAGCACAGGAAGCAAGGACATGAAACAATAGCTTGAGTTTTAGGCTTGGCTAAGATAGACCTTAAGACTGCAGGAAAAGTCTTCTGCTATCTTGATATGCTTAGTAAGATAGTAGAAGGTTTTAGGCTTAATAATGAAGTATTGTGCATTGTTAATAAAAAGCATACAAGCAAGCATTGTGTGAAGCAAGGTACTCAAGCTTTTTGGCTGCTGACTAATTTCCCTTTAAAATAAGATGATTTAAAGAAGACAAAGGATCATAAAATACTTTTTAAACTTTAACAGTCAAGTCCCAGTGTAGGGAAACCTTATATACATAGCAAATTATACTGTGTAGTAATGTAAGGGAGTTGCCACCTCAGAGGATATGGACACTGAAAATAGAATTTTTGTATCATTTTTCTTTTTCCAAAGAAATTTTGTTTAACTTTCTTTAATCTTAAAATACCACACAAACTTTTTTTTCAGAGAAGTTAATTATTACCTGCTACACTGCATGGCTTATAATTATGAGATGTTATTTAAAGCTCATTACATGTAGAAACCTGAAACATCTCTTCCTTCCTGCATGTTTGAAAGAGACTTCTAGTTTGTATGTTTGATTACAAACTCATTTATACTTCTTACTTTATAAAACACTATAATCTAATTACAATCTAATTACAGAATATTACAGAACCTATATTCAAATATAACATGCCATTGAGCATTATATGTGTATCCTTGATAATTTATTTGTTGCCATAAATTCTTTGTGAAGTTCCAGAGTGATAAGAGCAATTGCCTCTTTCAAGGTGACATCCAAGGGACTGCTGGGACACAACACTTTGCAACTTATCATGACAATAATGCAAATCTGAAGCCAGAAGATGGTGGCCATTCACTACTCTTGTGAATCTAGGCTGGTTTACCCAGGTGAGAGATGAGGCCAAGGTGCATGATATTGAATATTCTAAACAGCTATCATCAGCATGTAAAGTTGTTTTTAACAGTATATATATATGTAATTAAACCAAATAGGTAAGTCAGATAGGTTTTGAATATAACTTATTGGAAATTTCAACTTTCCTGTGCTACTGTTGAAAGATTTCTTAGTAATACTGTCACAAGTAAAGCTACACCATAGTATTCACAGTTTGGGATTATTCAACTGTTCTGCCATTTGTTCATGGTATCCACAGCTTGATTCATTTCTGCAGTTTGTTAAGGACCTTGAAGCATGATTCCTCTCTTCCTCCCTTCTTTTAAAAGATTAAATTTATTCTCAAAAAGCAGCTGGTGAATTATCAATAATTTTCATGTGCCTGAAAGTGATTGAATCAACATAATCATATGCTACAAATGAACAGGTGCTGAAAACACGGCTTCAGACACCTCAGAAAAAGATTAAACCAGGATGAATAAGTTCAGTTACAAAAGCTAACCTTTTTGGCACTCCATCAGTTTTAAAATACTAGGACATTCTGAAAATTATTTTATTCAAAGCATGAAGAATTGGTTACTATAAATCAAGTTCCATGTAAATCTCCCTTCAGAATACAGTATTCACAGAATACTGGTAGTTTTATCCCAGTTTTTCACAGTACTGAGAAACAGTGGTGAGAGAAAAATTGGGGAGGGGAGGGAGGGCTGGTTTATAAAGGCATTTTTTGAAACACTTGCTGTACCTTTATGCTTTTGTTTTAAAATCTAGCATTATTATGAGTTTTAAAATAATTTTACAAGGGTGTGAAAAGCTGTCATTGGAGCTTCCTATTTCCTCTAATTTTTTTTAACACTGCTGTTACAAGATAACAAATCTTGGTTTCTCCTCTTCCTTAAGAGCAACTTCTAGTGTTCCCCTGCAAATACAAATTCCCTTACTGGAGCAGCAGCTGTCAGTATCTGACTGGTAGAACATGTTATCATTCCAATACAGACAATGACTGTTTAACTGGCCTTTTGTCAACAATACTAAGATTTTTACATAACACATTTATAAACCAGACTTAGAGGCTTAGAGAAAACAGTGAAGACAAAATGTATTTATTTTAGTCTGTGAACAAAGCTGTGTATAAACTTTCTCACTTGAGGCAATGTGACAAATAAGATAAATAAACAGAGGCTCTGTACTGGCTGTCTGAGATGTGCTTTAAACCATTGTTGGGTTTATGGTGATTATCATCTCTAATGCACCAGTAAAATGACTTTTTCGACTATTCTGATCAGTTCTCATTTCCTTGTCAAGTCAGATCAAAACTACATTTTTTTTATTCTGGCTCATATAAGGGCACTTATCTATGCTGTCAAGTATGTGAAATCAACTGGTATGTAACAGATACTATCATACACTATTTTGATTGAACACACTGAAGACACATATATTAAAATGATAAATATATTTAATTATACTCTTTCTATTACTTCTAACCTAAATTCTTATACAGTAAGCTCTGATTTGTGCTGTAATTTCTGTCACCCAAAAATCAGTACCTTGATTTATTTTATTCCTTTCTCTGTGCACATTCCCATTTAAATTCCATCGCTGTATATCCTGTCTTAAATTCAGGTTCAAGTGGAGATAAGTCATATATATTCACTGCAAAACTATTCTCATTTCCCATAAAGCGCATCTGTGAAAAACTTAGTTGTTCTCTGAAATCTGAATTTAACAGTTCAGAAATAACATGACCTAAGTGATAGAGTAAGAAATGCATGTTTCTACATGACCAGGACGCTGTTAAGATCCTGTGCCAGACACAAAACAGCACAAAGCCATTGACTTGATGAAGGAAATTGGCAATTCAGGTTAGAATATATACATGACAGGTTCTTTTGCTCTTAAATATTCTACCCTGTCCCTCCACCAGATTGTGGTATTGTTTCTGTGGTCAAGAAACATGTACATGTTTTCATGTACAAAGGGTCAGACACTAAACTTCTTCATGTCAAGAAAGTTTTCTGTTTGCAAAGATACTTTCTCAGTTTAGGCCTGAGTAATCCAGAACAGTATGAGTGACGGTACTGCTGCGTTACAGATATTGTCCCAATACTCAGTGTGATGAGGTAGACTCCAAGAAAGTTGTAGGAGTTATATTAGAAGATTATTTTATTCTTTAGAATATGTCAGGTTCTGGGTTTAGTCAAAAAGCAGTTTGGTTCAGAGGAATTCTAGACAGGGTGTTGTTTCATGTTTAGGCATAATGGCTTTTAATTTTGAGGCTTTTATGTAAGCAGAAAAAATATGAGACTTTCTAAGAATGTTGAAAATACAATCCTATCTATCTTCTTCAAGGAAAACTATGATAATTATATATATAAAATTTAAAAATATATTAAAAACTGCAATTACTTTAAATAAAAAAAGGGGATTTTTTTTTCAAAATGCATCCCTCATCATGACACCTGTAAATTTCATGCTACCAACAGGATGTCCAGTCCTTTGAGAACTGCGTACTGCTGCCTGTATATTCACCTCTGTGTAGGGTATGAGGTCCTAGAGCAGGAGGGACAGACATCAGACCTATTTCCTCTGTAATTCCATGCTCTTTCATTATGAGCAGTCTCCAGCAGAACTTCCTTCTTCTTCTTTACAGGGTCGAAGCACACATGAAAGTTTATCACAGGAAAGCTAACATCAACATAGAAAAATATATAAAAAATTGCATGACAAAAAGAACTTGTGTTTTTCAGAAAGAGCTCTTCAGTGCAGTTATTATTAAGAAAGTAGGTAATTATAAATATGAGTAAAGTAAACTCTCCCAGAATATTTTTCAAAGCTCCCGGAGTTTGTGATCCACTGCACATACCTCAGCTAGATTTGATGGCTTTTGCTTTCTAGAAATCTTTAACGGATTTTGCTCTCTAGATATGTCCCTACATTTCTGAACTTTTTAAAACTTTAAGCATTTTTCTTTGGACAAATAATTATAATTTTCTCATTGGCTGTGTAAAGAAGGAATATATCCTCTATATCTCCTCTGCCCCTAAAGTTTTGTTCTGTCTTGAGACCTAATACAAAATTGTCCTACTGTGTGGTTAAAATGCTTTTAGTCAGAGTTGTTCAGAAGAGCTGAGATTACATTAAAAAGATTGGTTCAAGACAAAATAAAATAAATTTTTTAGAAACCCCATGGAAAATATGTCTGTATACTGTATGCTTAATCTGTTAATAACTTCTTATATTTCAAGGATGGATAAATGCTGAACAAGACACTCTTATAATAAGACAATCTAGCTCAATTTAAATTTCTCAGCTTTACCTAGCAGGTATAATTCTGTATCAGTCTACCCCAAATTATTCCAAAACATACTCAATCTGAATCAATTCCTCCACAGAAGGATGAAGCCAATTGAAAAGAAGCAATATTAGTAAATGTACGGAACCATTGCAGTTGTAATAATCCAGTTTTTTTCCAAAACCCCACCCACATTCACACTTCCTCCCCTCTCAAAAGGCTGAGCACAGAGACAAGATTACAAACAAACAAAACAAAAAATCAAAATCAACCAAACAAAAGAAATCAAAGCAAGAAGGGAGAATTCCTGCAACAAGTGAATGAGAGAAGCTAAGCTTTCATCAACTTTTAGAAGAATGAGAAAGGGTAACAGTGTCTCTACATTTTTGTCTCCTTTCACAACTCCCAGCCCATCCCACCCCATAACATCTATCTTCTACTCTTTTTTATAGCTGTTTCTATATTTTTCTCATGGATCTCTCGCCTGATTGTTCTTTCAAAAATCTTGTTCCTAATGCCTGAAAACACATAATTTCAAAAACATCATTTTGTGGAAAATCAACTTGTAACAGTGATTTGGTAGAATTTTCAGTATGGAAAAATTCTGAAGATTTGAAAAATCACCAGGAACTGGCAAGAATTTCAGTCACCTTTATTACTTATCCTTTTCATTCATTATTGCTACATGAAGAATAACAATCCCAAGGAAAAAGAAAAGGGACATGAGATATTGCCTCCAAAGAAAACCATTCTTAAATTCATCTCACTGTTTGTGGCAGTTTTTTTATAACACTTAAGGGTGTCTTTTATATGTGCTTTAGCTGGCATTTTTTAATTTAATATTTATATAATTTATTTTTCTCCAGCAGTACACAGCGTGTCATACTTCAAAGACAGCCATCATATGATCTCCTGAAGATGAAAGCTAGGACAAAAGTTATCCAACATGACCTCTTTCCACAAATATGTGTAATATATTATTTCAAATATAATGTACATTTTTATCTTATTTTTTTTGTATTATTCTCTCAGCTCACCCTTGTTTCTTTCCTTGATATTCAATGTGTCTGGCAGCTGTTTTCCTAATGGTGGGGATGTTGGGAGCAGTTATAAAGAAAGTGGTTTATCTGGAGACAGAAACGGTGATGTACTATGTAAAAGATTTAGATTATTTTCACTTACTTCCAGCCAACAGTTTTCATATCTTTTCAGAATAATAGAAAGTCTGCTACTTTTTTCTGATCAGTAGTATCACTCTTAAAAATATTCAAATATAGTTATTCCTTTGCATTCCCCCAGAAGCTATTTATTACTTTTATTGTTACATGAAGCATAATTTACTTTATATCAACTCATTTCGCAAGTGTAAAAAGACATGTGAGCTCATGTTCAATGAGCACGTTTTCTTAATTTTCAGCGTCTACTTAGACTTGAACAACAAGTCTGCAATTTAACTGCATTCTCCATCAGTATTGTTTTGCTCACTCCTTAACTCTGGCTAATTATAACCACATTTGTTAAGACTTTGTAGCTATTTGATGAGGGAAAATCAGAAATTTGTGTTGCTTCACCCTGAACTCACTACCCCAGAATCAGTAATTATCATGCACATATAACAGAGTCTTTTTCTCTGTATAGTCACCTCATGGCCCTCCTGAGACAGAAACATTACATTTCTGGATGATCCTTTAAACAATTGCTAGCTTAGAATTTGTATTTATAAACTAGAAATCAGACTTATGAATTTTGAAAAAGTGGTTATTGAATTTGCTTGTTGAGGTACAATAGGATAAATATAAAAAAATGTTCCAGCCTCCCAAGGAACTCATCACACCCATTAAAGAATAAAGTCAGGATCTAAAATAGCCATCTGACCATATTAATGTCCAGACAGATCTTCTCAATCTCTTTTGTCAATTTCCTAATCAGGGTTTCAAGCCATTCACTGGCACCTACCAATGGGGAGGCACTGCTATCTCAAACACTGTTTCAGTGTGTATGTAAATAATGTAATTTAAATTACCATAGAAAGGCACTAATGGTTTTTTGCTTTTATATATTGTGTCATTGGCTATGTAAAGAAGTACAAGAATAAATAATTATAATCTGAAAATTACACATCCTGCCTTGTGTATGTTCACACCATGTTTTCATAATTTTATCTGCAATGTTTCGGTTAAATTATGTGTTTTCCTCTTTGTGCATTTAATTTTTAGATACATTCTATTTTGTTGTAGTTGATGTTTCTTTTGTCTCTTTTTCAATTTAAAAGTTTATTTTTGCATCAGTTACTTTTCATTGATTGTGAGGAGCCAAAGGCTGTGGCTTTTGTTGTTCTTTTTCAAAGATAAAAAATGCATTCCCAGTTTAGCAGCACAAACAGGCTTGTGAACCACTGTCATCCTACAGAAAGTTTTTCAGTACAACTTACATTACTTTACATTTACAGAAAATTATAATATTCCCTGTACTTGATTATCCTAAAGCACTTCTCAAGCAGTCATTCATTATTATACACAAAGTATAATGGGATTAGTAGCATTTTCTATAGCATGAACAACAAGAAAATATTAGCTACTCTAGTCACCCACTGAAACTCACATTTATATGTTCATCAATCCACTTTTCTAGTTTTACTTGTTGGTTTGTTTTAATGGTGGGTTTTTTTGGTTTTTTGTTTTGTTTTGTTTTGGGTTTTTTTCCTAATAACCAAGACCTGTATAATCTCCCAGATATTACAGTTCTGATTTCATCACTGTCCAGGTTACTGATGGGGCAATGCAAATTGGCAGTGATGCATGCTTCTATTTCTTTCCAGTATTGGCAAACTCTAGATAAAATCCATTTCTTTTATTAAATTGAATTGGTTTTAGTCCTTTCAAAATTTTTATTACTTTTTTTGAATTATCAATTTTTTCTACCAGTCTTTATAGTGTACTACACAAATACAGTTTAATTCCCCATAGTATCTGTGTGTGTTTTCTGAAGAGAGAGTCCAATGATATTTTCCAAGTTCTGGTATTTCCCATACAAATGCAAATGCATAAATTTAACTTTTCTACTTTTTAAAATTTATTTAGGGTAATAAAAATGTATTAATACCTTTTCAAAGGTCACTTTCTTCAAACAGCATACCAAAACACTCAAACATCACAGTGGCAAGACATTGTCTCCATCTCAATACAGAAGGAAAAACTGTGCTTAGTTGTCCTGTATAATTTTTAAAATCTTTTTCTCAGAAGCATTAGAACTTCCATATTGTGCAATAACCTGCACAATGTATGGATAGTCAGATCACTCCTGAAGGTGTGTGATTAATGCTCCTTTACCAGAATTGCTATTTCTGTCAAGCAATAGGTCCAAGTCATTTAAAATAATATTTCAGAAGAAATATCTGAAAAAATAAGATTACACTGCTAGAGTATTTCTAAGTATCAGCTTTCATGCCTAATACATTTAAAGTTCTGTTGGTGAGCTACATCACCAAATGTTCACCAATTCACTGTCTTCAAAACAGTTGGGACTATTGAAATTTTAGAATTTTCTGCATGCATGAGTGTTACCAATTGCTTATCTTTTTAGTATAAGGGGTGAGGTAAATGGTAAAAGGTTTTTGTTTTTCGGTTTTGTTTTCTGTTTCTCCAAATACAGAACTCATTATCTGATCAGAAGAAATACTACCAAGTAGTAGATTTTTTTTTCTTACAATCACATAATTTCTTTTACTTCAAGAAAGAATAGCTTTAGATAAAACAGGTAGTGTATTTCTGTTATTTCTTCTCCTGTTTTCAGACCCTTTTGGAAGTGTATTATTACTTTTTGTATCCTCATTGCTGGATACAGACAAGTTCATAGGGACTGTTTATGGTATACCTGTCTGGAATTTCTTGGTATTATTTGAAGGATTCCTAAGTCATATACTAAAATTCAATCAGTAATTCACATGTGGGCTGTGGGTCCCAGATAGTCAAACTGTTATCTCATAATCTGTCTCAAAACCAGTCAGGATAATGGTTGTGAAATAAAACCTGAGTGTACTATAGTGTCTGTTTTAGATTGATTTCGAAACAGAACTAATTTCGACAGGATGTATTGTTGTTAGCTTGTATCAATGGAACTCAAGATTGTTGCTTTTTTTTGAGAATTAGACTTTGAACTGACACTTGCTTTGTCATAGCAAAGACAAAGGATAAGCAAGCAAAAGGTTATATTCTAGACTCAGGTGAGAAAAATAACTTTTCTTCTGGTGCAATCTACTGTAATTTTTTTGTGCAATCCACTATGATAATTCAAATTTCACTTTGCAGTGAAACTTGGAGCCATCTCTTAGACTAAAATCTCCAGAGAAAACAGATAGAAGCAAGCTCTTTTTTTGCTTTTTTTTTTTTTTTTTTTTGTGTTAAAATAACAAAAACTAGACACATAATGGGTAGACAAGTCATCATGGAGCCCAGAGACATACCAATGTTTAGTGAAGACCACTAATAGGAAGACCTGCCAATTCTGTTATAGAAAGAGACAATTTTATGGTAAGACTTCATACACTGTTGTCATGAAACTGTCACCAAAATTGAGTCAGGGAACCTGTAGAGTGAATCAAAACAAAGGAGGATGTTTAAGGAGGAATATTCAATTCTCCAAACAAAAGCAGGGCAAAATAATATAATTAAAAGATTAACCTGAAGAAAGGGAGGAAGAGGGTTTGATACCTAAATTATTCTTTCTGGATACTATAAGAATGAAAATTCTCTGTCTTAAGAGCTTTCAATGCTTTAAATCCTTGTATATGCATACTTTATCCCTTTGCTTTTCATTTATTAAATCTTCAGGGGTTTATCACATTTTTCAACTGTAGCAGGAGTTCTTGAAAATGTGTCATTTCCCAAGGAGACATCCTAATGCGATGAAGAGAAAAAAAATTCTCAAGTACAGATTTCAAACTCCTTTGTGTGTTGGACCACAGAGACTATTATTTGCCATCATAAGTTCTGTATTGATCAATGATTATAGGATGACAAATGACTCTCAAAGCACAGTAATTCAGCTTTCCTTTGTTTAAACGCTCTGGTGTACATTCCTATGGTGTTTTTCTCAAGGCAACCCTGAGGCAGCCCTCAGGGTATGTTTTCAGTACTGCAAGGCTGCACATGTGGCTTCAGAAGGAGTCAGCAACTCACTGAACCTTGTCCAGCTGCCACTAGCTTGTTGTCATAGTTTTAGCACGATACACGGGGCGCTGTTTTAATGAAGATATGTGAGATGTACTAAGACTTAGCTAGCAAGGCATCTTTAGAAAGGACTTCATTACAATTTTTTTTCAAAATACTGGTAATGATCTAGCTGGAAATATAACCTGCTTTAAACTACAGTAAGTGGCATTTCAGGCAAAAAAACCTGTTAAATGCTGATACATTAATAGGATTTGGGCAGGCCTTTTGGTAAATTTCCATATATGAGGACCAAATGAGGGTTAAAAATATTTATTTGTAAGAGAAAGCAAACTGACACACAGTTATTTTCTCATCTGAAAAATTATTTTCCAGTCAATCCCCAGTTCCTTTTAGCAGATCAGTTACTTTTCTGCTATAGGCTTCATGATAAGCAATTTGTTTGGATTGTTTCCTGGGTCACTAGCAATCCTTGTTACAGAGTATTAATTCCTTTGCATGACTGCATGAATGAAATATGCTGGACTACAGAATAGCACAGGAACAGCAGTGAGAAATTAGCAAATTGTACTAATTTCCTTTTAAGGAGATATTTCTTCAAGAATGACTGAAAACTTCAGAACCAGAAAACATCTATTGAATTTTTGGCCAAGTTTCAGCTAATTAGTTATAACCAATAACAGCCACGGCAATTTAGTTTTCAGTTGAGAGAAGAAATACATTACTTATTTTCTCTCTCTTTTTCTTCCCTTTTTTTTTTTCTTAAGTCCCCTTTAATGCTGATTTCCTTTAAAAACTAAAACAGGGGAAAATTGAGGTAAAATATTTACTATTTAAAAAAAAACCAAACAGGCATACCTTGGTTTTGTTCCTAATATTGGAACAGCTTTTATGGATTAGAGAATACTTAAACTGATTAGAAAGCTTCAAGTGCCAGTGACCACGTGTAGCTGAATGAAACGCTAAAGAATGATTCAAAGGAAATTGTGTCTCTAAAGGCCGTTAGCTCTCTGTAATAGACTAAATTAAACGACAAGAAATTCTCATATACTTCCACATTATTCAGGGTTATACTTTTTTAAATTATTTATTCAAGGAAGGCAGATTTTCCACTTTTTTAAAAATTAAGAAGGGAACTAAGTTTACTGCCTATCCTGTTTGAAATGCAGGGAAAAACTTCTAGGCTGCAGTAGAGTACACAGTGAAATTCAGTATAATGATAGTGGCATTTTTTAAGATTCCTTTGGGGAAGAGGATTAGTAATAAAACCATTTAAAACTTTTTTTTTTCATTTTGCTGGACTAGTAAGTTATTCTAGAACACCTTTTGCTAATATGAGTGGTACCTACTCAGGCCTTCTAGCACAATATGAAGACACAAATTTAGCAAAGAAATTACTTCATTGAGCATGAAGAGGAATATGAAACCAAATCTTGCTTTGCACATACTTCATCACCTAATAAATTCTTGCAAGACAGCACTTCATCTCCTATAGAAATTCCTTTCACAATACTAATCTTTCATGCATGTGTAAGGGTGCTCACTGCAATAACAGGGGCCATCAGAGGCTCCATATATTTATGTCCACTTTTCACTCTTGCCCCCTAATGATTTAACATAAAGTACTGAAACTGATCTTGTGACAGATCCTTCAAGTCTCTGTTCAATACTACAAGAATAAGTGAAAAAGGTAAATAGTACTATGAATTCACCTACAGACAAACCTAATCTGTGACTGCATCATGAACACTAGCAAACAGCAAACAATCTATTTACTAAAAAAAAAATGCTGGCACTACTGAATGTACACTTTAGAGTAACAAGAGCATCACTGTACAGATGCCATACTTTGCTGATTTGTGATTCACAACTATACCTATACATCTTTCAAGCAAATGGTTATAAGGCTAAGACTCACAATGCAGGAAGCTCAGCTATTGTACGTACACAGCTGAAGTGATATCCTTTGGAATGCAAGTGATTAGTACTTTGCTAACAAGGCAATATGTAGGATGCCTCAGTTCTTCAAGACACACCTACGTTAGTGTAAAATAGGAATGTGTTGATTAAGAATTAGGTATGGCATCAAAAGATATGTGTGTTAGTGATAATGACTGATATTGGAGTATATTAACTAAATGAATGAAGTAAAGAACTGATTAAAATACATGCACGATGCCTTTAATGAAACTTATCACCACACACAGGAGTTCATGCCCAGTGAACCATTAAGCTGAGCAGGTGATGCCTGTGCTGTATTATGCTTCACTTATGTCACTGTGCCATAACTCCTGTGCTGTGCTGTGCTGTGTGCATCCCCTGGCTGCAGCAGGACCTCAGCAGGGCTGTGTGCATCCCCTGGCTGCAGCAGAACCTCAGCAGGGCTGTGTGCATCCCCTGGCTGCAGCAGGACCTCAGCAGGGCTGTGTGCATCCCCTGGCTGCAGCAGGACCTCAGCAGGGCTGTGTGCATCCCCTGGCTGCAGCAGGACCTCAGCAGGGCTGTGTGCATCCCCTGGCTGCAGCAGGACCTCAGCAGGGCTGTGTGCATCCCCTGGCTGCAGGAGAACCTCAGCAGGGCTGTGAGCATCCCCTGGCTGCAGCAGGACCTCAGCAGGGCTGTGTGCATCCCCTGGCTGCAGCAGGACCTCAGCAGGGCTGTGTGCATCCCCTGGCTGCAGCAGAACCTCAGCAGGGCTGTGTGCATCCCCTGGCTGCAGGATAACCTCAGCAGGGCTGTGTGCATCCCCTGGCTGCAGGATAAGCTCAGCCCACCCAAGATAACACAGGAGCCTGTGGGCAGCTCCCACTCAGCACACCCAACTACACTAACCACATGACCTTCTCTTTATGTAAAAGTGTTGCCACGACCATCTTTTCAGCTTCACAATAGAAACAATGTTTTTCTATAGGAAAATATTGTAAGAGCTCAAAAGACCAAGATAGGGTAACTTTTTCATGGATGAGATCTGCACAGTTCTCAAAATCTTAATTAAAGGCCCATTCAACGTCCCCAAACTAAGGCTTTCCAGCATCTGAGGAGAATAATGCTGTATCATCCTCTCTTTCTTTGTAACTTCAACTATAGCAGATAACTGTGGCTATAATATATGATAGCTGTTAATTATAGTGTTAACAAAGTTAAGAAATGGCATTATAAACCATACTTTATGGAACATAAGTGCCTTTCTTACAGGAATCACGATGAACCAGAACCTTGTGGTGCAGAATAAGTCCTCATAAATGAAAACAAGCAGTAGGAAATTAAAGATTAATTTTAGACATGTATAGAGAGAGCAATGTCTTGGATTTTAGACAGCTGAATAAAAAACTTAAGTTGTTAGTTTTGGTCTTTTTTTTAATCTGTGATAAAGATAGTTGGATGAATTCCTGTTTGAATAGTGACTCTGAACTGGCCTGATGGCACATTGCAACTAGCCAAAAAGGAAAATATAAAAAATACACATCCCATGAAAAAATAAACAAATTTTCTCAATCACATAAAAATATAAGTGTTTAAGTCATGGACAAAGGGATTTTATATTGCATAAAAAAATGAATAGGCAAAAACAAATGATGTATGATGTGTGGATGTAATGCTGGAGTGTGGACACACAAAGAGAAGCAGGCAAGATCTCTGTGAAGCACTGTGAATATTGTTTTCTCAATTTTTATTTCAAATTCAAAATCATTATGTAAATAGCATTGCATTTAGTATTTTTTCATTTCATTGGCATTCAGAGGATCATAGATGTACTTCAAAGAGTAAAATGTATGTATCAACAAACATTACTTCTCACTCAAAATATGATTAAGCTAATTAAAAACAAGTAGTTCTTGTAACCAAGAATTTAGCAGGATTCACAGAATGGTTTGGATATATAATGGATATGAAGAGTGTCCTTGGGTCTTTATAATAGGAAATTAGAGCAATAGAATAAGAAAAGGGAAAGAGACACAGAGAGAAAAGAAAATTATTTCCTTCCATAATAATTTAAACAAAATTTTTGAGATCCTCAGTGACAATTATCAAGATGATTGGCCAGGAAACTTCCCTAGGCAATAAATTATGGGAAGATAATGCTAATTTCAGCACAGATTAAGTGACAAATATGGTATTTTTATCTATGATCAGACTATATGTCATAAAAAGTTTAATTGGCAGCATAAAACTGGAAAGAGTATTAGAGCAGTCACAGTTAAATATATGTCAGTAGCAGAATACTTCAGTATGTGTTTTGTGGGCAAATGCAGATATCCAGCATATAATCCCAAAATGAATCACAGGTTAGATGAGAATTGGATTCCAACAAGCCAGAAGTAAATCACTTTTGGGAAAGAAATTGAAGCAAAGGGTGATTCTGTCAGACAAAGAGCAATGCTGATGAAGAACTTAAAGCACCTTGAACCGACATTTAATCAGCATCATATTTTTTTTCTCCTTTCTGTGCTCTAACTTTAAGAAATTCACTCAGCTTCTTCTGGCTTGGAGAAGAAATCTTCAGTGTAAGCACAGATTTCTTGTAGTTAACTCCAATTTGGTGTGACTTTCTTCTTCTATTCTTAGCATACATATACTGCTGTAATACATCAAAGACCTTAACTGAAGAAATAACTTGAAATAAGGCTAAGAAGTTTTCAGCTGTCTAAACATAGTCATCTAGTGCTCTTTTAAGTTCTGTTGAATAATTTGCCAGTACTGCAGCTGCAGCTTCAGATGGCACAGGTCTCATATGAAGACAGTTTTGCATCTGCCAGCAGACATCACATGATAGCCTAGACCATTTGGAAATGGCACATTTATGTACAGACAAGTCAACTCCTTTATGTCTGATTTTAATGTTTAGGAAATCCCTGAGTGGAAAAAACAATTGCAAAAATCAGCCTTTTTTTTCAATTTTTTTTTTAATGGTTTATAGATCATGAGTATTTTGTTACTAATCAATCATTTTGTCGAGCACTGCTGAAATCACTAATATAAGCATGAAACAACAAAAAAAAAAAAAGAGGTGGAGTAACTTTTTCCATTCTTGGTCTTGTTATGATGCAGAACCTGCCGCATCTTCAAACAATCTGCTTTCCCACTTACTATTAAAAAATGAAAAATGATTCAGTGCTCAGCAAAGATTATTGAGACACTACCCACAAAGTCAAATCAACTGTGGAAAGAATTCATACATATATAATGGGGTTAAAATCCTCAGGTGCTGTGGCCTAACAAATTTATTTCACTTCTTGATGTCAGAAAACAGTCCCTGTAGAACCCTTGTGCGCGTCAGAGAGAAAGCAAAGTAGAGACACTGCTTAAGTGACAGGAAAAGAAAGCAAGTGAAAAGGCAAGTGAAGGAGGAAAGTAAAGGTGAGGTCACATAATATTATTCTGTTTTTTTGGGTTTTTTTTCTCAGAGGACACTAGCTTGTTCTTGCATAGCAAGGGAAGGATACTGGATGAGGGGAACAAGGATGACTTGAAGGAAAGAAAGCATTGAAATAAAGCTAAGGTTAAAATGACAGGAATTCAGCGGAGGAAATTAAGTGGGTCATGCATTCTGGTATATATTTCTGAGGGGTAGGGACAAAAGGGTTAGCATGTTGGTGAATTCTGAAGTAAGAGAGTGGGACAAAGAACCAAGGATATGGAAGAATAAAAGTCAGGAGTCAGTAATTTGTTAGAGATGGTAGAACTTTCTAATTTGTTTGCAGACAGTTTGCTTTATGGAAATGCTCCGCCCTGATGTGAGGGGGAGGTCCATTCTTTCCCAGAAAAGGAATGTGAGTGGTCAGCTCTGGGAAAGTTCAGAAGCAACCAGTAAGAGGAGCAGCAAGAAGGGACAATGCTGCATAGGTGAATAGACTAAAGCATTTTGGGTATATTGATTTATTGTTTTTTAAAATACAGGCAAAGGGGTAAGGTCCTAGATAAACTGAAGTCCCATCATACCATATCATGTGAGGAAAGAGAAAAGACTTCAAGAAAAGTCTTCAAGAAATGCTGAAAAGACTGAGCAGAGACATAATTAATGCATATAGATTAGAAGTCCACTGAATTTGCTGACAGACTAGCATTTGATTTTGAAGGAAGATGAAGGAAAAAGCAGTGACAGCTTGGCGCTGCAGTGGTTCTGCACTGATTAAGTACTTAGTGAAGGGTTAAGTACTTAAAGCTCCCTAAGAACTTCAGTCTGGGTTAAGTGCACTCAGCAGGTGGCTCAGTGAGCGTTAAAGAGTGAAAAAACCTTGTTATTGAGGCTATGGCAGATTGCACTCTGCAAACTTGTTAATATACTGCACAAAGAATGATTTTTTTTATTAATTACATAAATAAGTAGGTTTATTTATGAAATTTGTTCTTTGTATCTTTCTGCATGTATAATCTTAAATTTGACAGTCAAATTGAGTATTATTATTTATCTATGAAGATATAAATTCTAAAATTGAAAATTTGTGACCAGGAAATATTTTGTTTCACAAACTCCTCTGAGTACCAAAAAATACAGCTACAGAAAGCATTTTTACATCATCATGTTTAAATTCTTTACATATTATCATAGACATGTCAAAGCTCTGGATATTTATTATGATTTATTTTAGTTTGTCTACTCATTGAAGATTTTTAATTGCCATGTGTCCATTGAATATGTATATTTAATTACAGCCACATTCCCACACTGAAATACATAAAATGCCTTTGATAAAAAAATGTCCATATTTTTATTTAATATGAAAGCTCAATGCCATATTAGTTTGATATTCATCAAAGCTCTTTAAATATAATACCCTTGCCATAATACCCCTTGTGCTTTGATTATCATTCATTGGCAGAACAACTTAGTAATTAGCCTTGAGGTGAAATCTCTCAATATGACTGACTTATGAGATTTGGGAAAAAAAACCCAGATTACCATGATCAGGAAAAAAAAAAGTTGCTACTGCAATACAATTATAGATGCTTTTATAATTCTGCTGCTATGTAAAGCTGTATTGGGTTTATATGTCAAAATGTTTTTTGGGGTGGGCTGCAGCAGAGACCTCTGAGAGAAGAGGTCATGGGCTGCCTCCATGACAGTTCAAAAATGAATCTGCTGCTGCACAAATCTGAGCCCATCAGCTAAGCTGGTGTGCCTCTACATAAACACATTTAGGGAAGGGTAAAAAACACAGCACAATCCAAACACAGCCCTGAAAAAAGGTGTGAGAAAAATGTAAGATAAACAGCCCTGCAGACAACAAGGTCAGTGAAGGAGGGCAGGAGGTGCCCAGGTGCTGGAGAGATTTCCCTACAGCCAATGGTGAAGACACTGCTGAGAAGCTTGCCAGCCCCACCCCATGGAGGATAAAGGGGGAAAGGATATCCTCTCTGCAGCTTATGGAGGGCTACAGGCTGAGCCAAGGAATGAGGGAGGGTTGGAGACTAGGTGTTTTGAGTTCTGTCTTTGTTTTTCACCATCATACTCTATTTTTATTGGAAAATATACTAAATAAATTTCCCCGAGTCAGCCTCTTTTGGCTGTGATCACAATTGGTAAAAAACATCCTTGTCTTTATCTTAATTGAAACGCATTTTAATCTTATTTCTTCCCCTTTTCCTGTTGAGAGTGTCTTGGTTGTAGTCTTGGAGCCATTCAATGATAGCCCATTGCACTAGCTCTTTTTGCTTTAATGAAAAAAAAATTAAAAAGGCTAAATAGACAACCACAAAAAATGTGAATCACATAGACACTTTTAAAAATTATTTTCTATTATATTCAATGTGCAAGAGCACAGACATTTACCAGAAACACTAGGGTCTAATAAGTGCAATGTTTAAAAAAATAAAATGAAGCAATTAATTCTACACACAGAGACAGAGTGTAAGTGCATAGGTGGAGTAGATCAGTGTAAATAGTTATTTGACTAGATTTTTGAGCCAGGAAATAAAATTCTTGTAAAGGAATTTATCTTAAATTCTTCCTCTTGCATGGGCCCAGAAATCTTGATACAAAGGAGATATGTGTAGTTATGTAGAGTGTGGTAATTAATCTAAACTAACATCAGATTAGTCAGTTTAGGATCAAGTCAGTTTGGGATCTGAGTTAGCAAAAACTGGCTGACAGATGTCTTTCCCAAATCATTCTTAATCAGGTTTCCAGGAAAGCCTTGCACCATACAGCTGTTGACTCCAAAACATGTTTGAGTAGAAGAAGATTAAAAACTGAAGCTCTTGGCTCTTGAGGAAATATTGTTTGCAGCAGATACACAACTATATGGAAAATAGGTGGCTTTATACTCTGCAGTCTCAAGCAAACCAGGTTTGATCAGAACTTGACAACTTGGAGCCTCAGGCAGAGGGAAATTTTTTCACTGAATTCCAAAAACAGAATCACAAATTCCTTGAAAAATAGAGGAGCAAATTTAGGGAGATTCTCACATTACAAGTATATAAAAATTGCATTACTTACCTCTTGTGTGCTACTTAATAAGATGTCAAGACAATGGAAAAGAATCAGAATTAATTTCCAATATCAGATTTTCTTTTTTACCATTAATGAAAAACTGATTATATTTTCTTCAGCCTTCTAGAATCTCATATTAGAAGTAAGATATGTCACTTTCTCACTTCTCTGTGAGAAGTTTTTCTGTCAGAAAGACTATTCTTGTAAAGTTTTCTGTGATATCAAAAATATATATTTGCCTTGTTTCCATCATACTACTCTTTTTATATGTAATTCTTCAGATTATTTGGTGTGAGTACCTTATAGGTATTAACATTTTATTATTTTAATTATCTTAATTTCTTTTATTTCTCAGACCATTCTTCTAGTCTCTTCATATTATTTATTCTCCTATTTAACCTGTCTTTGAACTGTCCATATATTTCCAGAAGTTTGTCTGTTTACAGAAAATTCAGAGTTAACACATTATTCATTACAATACATTGTCATGTCTCACCTTCAAGCCCCATTGGATATTGTCTTTAATTTTCCATCACCTCAATCTCAAGCTTGACTTAACACTGATACCTCCCTTGTTTCCCCCGTCTTCTAAACATAAAATTTACAGATGTTTATAGTTTTATCTTATTCCACTCACATGATTAATTTTATACTTTAACTGTTGTTTTCATAAATTTAGTGTTTATTCTTTCCTCCAGATCAATAAGAAAGCTATGATATTACTCTGATAAAATAACTTATTTTCTAGACAAAAGAAATACAGTAGATCCACTTCATCAAGAATTCAGTGAAGAGGCTGGTGTGGTTCATTCAATTTGCAATGGAGTTTAATAAAAAGGCTAACAGCTAAAGAAAAGAAACAGCTAAACAAAAAACTACAACTGTTTCTTAAGGGGGTCTCTGATATTTGTTCTTGGGACCAATTTTATTTAATATTTTCATTAACAGTTTTGAAAGAAAATATAGAAAATATACAGAGATATTTTCAGATAACCATACATGTAAAACATTGTATAGAGAAAAGTTTAAATATCATAAAGTGACAAGTGGATGATAGGGCAAAATTAATAGAAAAGCTATGAAACTTAATAGGTGAACATGCAAAGTGATGCAATTAGGGATTTAAAGAGCTATTTTTAGTTTGTTATAAATGGGGTTAATTGACTTTAAAATAGTAAATGAAAGAAAGACAGTGGATGTAGTATTTCTTGGATTCTAATAATTCTTTTGATACTGAAGCTCACAGCATTCTTCTGGAAAAGTGCAACTGTGGGATGAGCAGATTCCTGTTGTTCTGGGTGGAGAACTGGCTGAAAGACAGGGATCAAAGTGTTATAGTGAATGGGGCTACATCTGGCTCATGAATGATCACTAAAGGTGCTCCTCAGGACTCAATTCTAGGGCAAGGTTTTTTCAATGTACTTTTTGATGTATTGGATGCAAGAGCTGAATTAAGAGTTGAATCATTATCAATTTTGCTGATGATACTGAAATGGGAGGTATTGCTGATTGTCTTAAAAGAAGGAGGCCTTGAGGAGGGCTCTAGCTAGACTGGAACATTGGTTTTGATAAAATTTAACAAGTCAAAATGCTGGATTCTTCACCTGGGAGAGAGTAATACTAGACATAAGTATAAACTGGGAGAGGAGTGGATGGAGAATAGCCCTGCAGAAAGGGATCTGGGGGTGATGGCTGGCAGCAGCTCAGCATAAGTCAACAGCATGCCCTGGCAGTCCCATTCTGGAGTCATGACCACTCATAACCACAAAGAGTCATAACCAGCCACTAAAAAGAGATGTTTATCCCGCTATATTTAGCACTGCTTTGGGCTCACCTTGAATCATGCATGTGTTTCTGAACCCCACAATTTAGGAAGGGTTTGAAGGTGCTTTAATGAGTCCAGAAAAGGGCAACAAAGCTGGTGAAAAGGCTGGTGAAAAGGCTGGAAAGAGCTAAGTCTCCTAAAAGGACCACCAAGGACTTTGGAAGGAGGATGAGGGGTGAACTTGCTCTCTGCAGGTTTCTGAGAAAGGGAAATGGAGAAGCAGCTTCTGATCTTTTCTTGGAATCCCGTGATATGACAGCTGGGAATGTTCAAAGCTGATTCAGGAAAGGTTTAGGCTGGATATTAGGAAGCATTTTTTTTTTTTACTGAGAGGAACTGGCCATATCTTTACACTGGAACAGGCTTCCTAGAGAGGCGTTTGATGCCCCAAGCCTGTCAGTGTTTAAGAGTTATTAAGGACATATTTTATCTTTTGGTCAGTCCTGAAGTGGTTGGCAGTTGAACTAGATGGTTATTGCAGGTCCCTTCCAACAGAACTCTTCTCTTCTCTTTTCTCTTCTCTTCTCTTCTCTTCTCTTCTCTTCTCTTCTCTTCTCTTCTCTTCTCTTCTCTTCTCTTCTCTTCTCTTCTCTTCTCTCTTCTCTTCTCTTCTCTTCTCTTCTCTTCTCTTCTCTTCTCTTCTCTTCTCTTCTCTTCTCTCTAGACAGAGATCCATGAGCCACCACAGTGATGCTACTGGCTAAAGAACTAGTAAGGCTCTGGGTAGTAGAAGTGAGCAAGCATGTTTGCAAATGTACTTTTGAAGTTTTTGAAGCATCCATCCACTTTAACAAATATTGCTTCTACTCATATATGAATCATCAGGGAGCTCTCTGTAGTTGACAGAAAGTAATAAACATTCCCTGAGTATACTTTATCTCACTTAATGACTGCCAATTTAATTTAATATTGAATAAAATAGCATGGGGGTTTTATTTACTGAGAAATACTCAATTAAAACAAAATCAGATATAAACAATATAATAGATGTTCAATAAAAGTTCAATAAAATAGATGTTTTTAAAAATTCTTTAAAATGGAAGAATTTTAAAGGAATATATTTTATATCTATGTAGGTAGATATTTTGACAATTCTAAAGAATCTGAAGATACTCTGCATTTGGTAGTTTTTCAGAATAATAGTATTACTGTATAATATTGGAGCTAAAGATTATTTATTAGCTTACATGTGAAAATTAGTAATGCAGAAAACTTCTGGGATGTCCTAAAACACATAACTGTGTTGTGGGTAGATACATATGCTTGATGGATGCTTGTAAAGATGGAACCAGGCTCTTTCCAGTGGTGTCCAGAAACAATAAGTACATCTGAAAACACAAGATGGTCCACTTTAACACCAGGAACCCTTTTTTCACTGTAAGCATGACTGAACACTGGAATAGGTTTCCTAGGAAGGTTGAGGAGTCTCCATCCCAGGAGTTATTCACACATCATCTGTACATGGTCCTGGGCAAGTGTCTCTAGGTGGCTCTGCTTGGGGAGTTGGATGGGATCCTTTCCAACCTCAGTGTTTCTTAAGCTTGGCCGAAGGCTGTCAAGACACATATTGGATAAGTAGACAGTGAGGGGGGTGGGAAATTAGCTGACAGTTTGCACTGAGAATCCAGAACAAGCTGGGATCAGTTATGGCTGGAAACAGCTTTGCTGAAAGGAATGTGGGGATCATGGCAACAACAACAATAAAAGTCAGTAGGATGTCACTGCAGTAATAAATGCAAGTCACATCCTCAGCTGCATCTACAGGGGCATTACTAACAGAAATAGAACCATTATCATCCCACTTTTCAGTGCTTGTCAGGTCTAACCCCAAACATTTTTTCTAGTTCTGGTCCACACAATTCCAAAAATATGCAGGCTTGCTGGAGCAGGTCCAGGGTAGGGCCATAATTTTGATCAAAGGGCTGAATACCCTACCATATGAGAAACAACTAAATGAGTTAGCTCTTTTCTCCCAGAGAAAAGAAGACCTTGGTGGACCTCCTCACAGTATTCAAATACTTAAAGGGTGCCTACAAAGAGAAGCTCTCTCTTCACAAGGAGACACATGGACAAAGGTCAGTCAATGCATACAAGTTGCAGCAGGAGAGGTTTTGTCTTGCTATAAGGAAGAAACTGTACACAGTGGGATCAATCATTCACCAGAACAACCTCCCCAGAGATGTGGTGGAGTCCCCATCACTGGAGGCTTTAAAAATGCAATGGGATGTGTTTCTAGATAATCTCATCTGGGTTTCCTCTGCTATGAAATGTTCAAGCAGATGATCTTTTGATTTCCCTTCCTATCTGGGCTATGTTAGGATGCTATGATCCCTAATTTTTTATTCATGGATAATGATTGAATCTTATTCACACGCATAGCAATACACCAGTTTCCTTTTGCAGAGAATGAATATAAATTCATTGAAATAAATGAAAATACGCAATTGATTCTGCAAGTTGTAAGGGTTCTATACTGTAAATCAGACATTTAGGGTTTTTTCCTGTTTGAAATATATTCACCACCTAAAATTGAGATGCCTAGATTAACCCAGCCTTTAAGAACTCAGTGCAACAATGGCAATATCTCCAGTGTTTGGTTCATCAGACTACCTCTGGACAGCTTTCATGGAGTGAGTTGTTCCTTTTGAAGTATCTATTCTGGTTTCTTAATTTGGATTGCTTCAGAGTAAGCCGACATGTTGAACTAATCAGGATATAACATTTAGAAAGCAAAAGAGCTGCTAAATATGCACCCTGGCTTGGATCACTTTGAAGAATTATGACTGATTTTGCTTAGGGCAATGGACAATACCACAAAATAGGCTTTATAATGGAAAGCTTTAGATATTGAAGGATGCACGAATAAAATATCTTATCACTTCAGCTTAAAGCATTATTTACACTGACTGCATGTTTTCATTTTGTAATTACAATACCTTAATTTTTCTTTATCCAGTTTCCTTCTTGATCTCTTTGCCTCTCTGTACCTTGCTGTCCTAGTTTTTTTTTTTCATTTATTGTCTCCCAGTCTGACTCCAGCAGTTATTTAGAGTCAGAAAAAAATCAATTTCTCAATTTACTTATATCCACCTCACAAGTTGTCTCCTGTCATCCAAATGTATAAACCAGGAAGTCTGCTCACAGAACAGAAATATTTTTTACTTTCTGTCTGATTCAGACTGAACAGTATCTCCATTAAAATGACAAATTAATGTACACTCAGTTTGGAGGGAGTATTAGCTTCACTGTTGCTGGTTTAGATTACCAGCTGTTTTATGCAGTTAGCTTTTTACACAGTCACAAAATTATGTATTTAATCAATCAAATTATTTATTTTTATATCATTCTTTTTCATTTGCCTGAGATATTTAATATTATTTAATCATCTCGGACATCTTCTTATCTAAGAATCAGAGAATGGCCTGGGTTGAAAGGGATCTTAAATATCATCTAGTTTCAACTCCCTTGCCATGGGCAGGGGCATCTTCCACTACACCAGCTTGCTCAGAGCTCCATCCAGCCTGGCCTTGAACACTTCCAGGGACAGGACATCCACTTTGCTTTTCTGGGCAACCTGTTCCAGTGCCTCATCTCCTCGCATTAAAGAATTTCTTCCTGGTAAATCTAAACCTGCCTTCTTTCCATTTGAAGTCATTCCCCCTTGTCCTGTCACAACTTATTCTTGTACAAAGTTCTGCTCCATCTTTCTTGTAGGTCCCCTTCTGTTACTAGAAAGTCACAATTTGGTGACCCTGGACCTGCCTTTTTTTTCCAGGCTGAACAATATCAATTATTTTAGGCTTTCCTTGGAGGAGAGGTTCTCCATCCCTCTAGTCATCTTTTTGACCCTCCTGTGAATCTGGTCCAAGAAGTTGTTGTCCTTCCTGTGCTGGGGACCCTAGAGCTGAATGCAGCACTCCAAGAGGAGTCTCACCAGAGCTTCTTTTGTATGACATGTCTGTGTATTTAACTTATGTAACCCATTGTAATCTTGGTCAAATAAAGGTAGAGGGAAAAACCCACCAACCCTGTCACTTCAAATGCCTTGTTATGCTCTTCTAGATATAAATCAAAACCAATACCAAATTTCAATAAGTGGTAACTCACACCAAAAGAAAATACAACTTGTTATGAACATTTACTGTGATAAAAGGATATTTGTAATTGATACGCGATTTCACAATAAATTACAAATTAAATTAGAAGTTTACTCCCTCTTTGTTAATAGAAAGGGGCCAAAAAACTAAGGGAAAATAAGACTCTATAAATGAAATTGCCAACTTGCTTGACCATGGTACTGTAAAAAAGGTCTTGAATGTAAAAATTATTTACTATTTTCCTGATAAGTGTGTGCAGGTTAAGGTGACTGACTTAACAGTGGGAATGCAATCAGGAAGCAGTTATGTCATTTGGATTTGCCTCTTGATAAAGCCACTGGGAAAGATGTGATTTTACAGTGACTTGTTCAAATAGCTTTTCTGCAATTTGCAGAATTTACAGTGCCATATGCTTCTGAAGTAACATGAAAAAAAGAGGCTATTTGCAAGGAGGGAAAATTCTGCACTTCTGTCACCAACAAAGGGGAGATTCCAGGGGATGGAATATGACATAAAAGATCACTATATTGCAGTGCAGAGTGGACACTGTCCAAATGTGATCCTCACTTATGCAAAATGGTATTGTCTCAAAACAGAAATCCATAATAAACTCAAAGGATGTTTGAACAAAATAAAGTTTCTGCAAATTTTTTACACTTTTGTATACAAACAGGTGGCTAAATTATTAAGTGGTCAGTAATTGTACGTATCAAAAAATAATACAAGAATTCTTGTAGGGTAATTTTCTTTTTCATTTACTGGGGTTAGGCTGCAGGTAGTTTTCCAACAAGCCATTCTCATTTTCCTGTAGAGAGGGGAGAAACAGAAAAAAAGAGGATCACTGAAGTTAAAAAGAATGGGAAAAACAGATAAGTGAACCTTCTAATCAAATACATAATTAATAATATGCAAAATTTCTAAGTGATTAGAATGTGGTTGCTTTTATAATTTGTGAATTTTCAGTTTACACAATTTTAACATATTTTAATGATTTTTAAAAGAAAATGTTAGTTTTTCATTGTGGAGGAGCATATGTGGAAGATCTATGTATTCTCAATCATAGATACAACATCTTGAGGAGATGTCAGTAAAACTTCCTATTTTCCAAATTCTTTATACCTCTAAATTTCACAGGGTAAGGATTTAGATCTTATTTAATATATTGAGGAAGAATAGTGTCAGTTTTAGCTAAGGTTTTATGAAGAACAGTGAGATCTAAATGTGATTTGCTTTCTTTAGTCTCTTTTAGCAATTTAAAGCCAGACATGTCTCAGCTATGTTATTCTACATGGATATTCATAGAGTTTTTTAAAATATGTTATCCTACAAAGTGACAGAATTTCTTGCAAGATTTTTCTGCTGCCATTACTAGCATTTTTTAATCTAATTTTGATTGTTGAATATAATTGATTTGTTTTGCATGAAAAGTGACCTAAACTGTTTTTAGTTGTATAAAGGTTTTTAAAACTTCAAAGAAAGCCAAATATACTTTGTATGGCCAAATATACTTTGTATGGCCGAATATGGCTGATATAAAATAGTCTGATTTCAGGAATATAGTAACTGTAAATATGACACAGTTGCAAAATATTGTAAAAGACAGCTATCAAGGGTGAATTTACAAGGCACAGTTCCCAGCAATTATCTTGCTATTCAAATCAAATCAGTGAGATTGTAGCAGAGTGATAGATTTATTGTCACCTATAAGTGGATCAAAGGGTCACAAGTGGATTTATCTTTTCAGAGAAGAGTGATGGAATAATATGCCAGCATTGAAGTCATTACCCTTTATATAGGGTAAAAGCTATACTTTTTCAATAGACCACATTTTTTTGCTGCTACCCTTTCTCTCAAAATATCTCTTTCCAAGTTTTAAAAAAGGAGAGAGAATCAACTGTAATAGCACATGGAAAAATGTGTCATGTTAACACCTTAAAATATAAGTCACTGTTTGAGATAAGTTTTAAATCCTAGGTATTACTTTCCTATTTGGATGGTGAAATTACTTTTATTTTTTTGTCCCATTTTAAGATTGTCAGTCTAAATACTGTATGCTGCTTTCCCTGTAACTTTTAAAGTGTTCTTCCTCCATATTTTAACACAAAATTCTTGCAGGTAGCATAGAGCTATAATCCAACTGAAAATGGATTTTGACTTTGAATGTTCAGATCTTAACGTAAACCCTTACTGGAAAAGTTCTGATTTCCTTCAGCTAGCTTTTGTGAGGAATTTTTTAATGACTTGCTCATGATTTTTAAAATTATTTGTATTTTTGAATTCTCATTATTTTTTAATCAATTTCTAACAAATTTCCTACCACTATATTTATAAATATTAACCAAAAGTGAGTATGAGAATTTTTTTTATAGAGCAAGTAAGGAAAACACTTCAGACAAAGATTAAGATCCTTTGTTTTTCTCTCCTGGAATGCAATAAAAGATAGCGTTTTCAGGCTCATGAGCAGCATTTCAACATTCATGGGATCATAGAATCATAGGTTGGTTTATGTTGGAAGGGACCTTAAAGGTCGGTCATTAAATGCCAACTCCCTTGCCATGGGAGTTAATATCTAATCTAAACCTACCCTCTTTCAGTTTGAAATTACTCCCTCTTGTCCTATCGCCACATACCCTTTAAGAAAGTTCCTCTTTCCTGTAGGCTCCGTTCTGGTAATGGGAGGCCTAATATAGGTCACCCTGAAGCTGCCTTTTTCCAGGCTGAACAATCCCAGTTCTCTTAGCCTTTCTGAACAGGAGAGGTTCTCCATCTTTTAATCATCTTGCTGACCCTCTTCTGGACTCACTCCAAAAAGCTGATGTTTTTCCTGTGCTGGGGATCCAAAAACTGAATGCAGTAATCAAGGTGGAGCCTCACCAAAGCAGAATAGAGGGCTTGAATCACTTCTTAAAGCCTTAAAACCTGGGTAATTGCTTACCACTTACCACAGGAGGCAAAATGGGCTCAACTTGGGAAGAGTAATTTAACTTTTTCTCAATTAAAAGTAGAATAAGATGATGAGAAACAAACAAAAATCTAAAAATACCTCTCCTCCCCCTTCCACTTCTTTCTTGGTTTAACTTCTTACATGGCTTTTTTTCTTCTTCCCACTCCAAGTAGCACAGGGGGATGAGGAATGAAGGTTGCAGTTGGTTTATAACACTTCACCTCTGTCATTTCTTCCTCATCACAGTTTTCACATGCTCTGGCATAGGTTTCCTCCCATGAGATACAGCCCTCTACAAACACCTCCAACATCACTCCTTCCCACTTCACTTCTTGAAGAACTGCTTCAGAATGTGTTCTCTACATGGGGTACAGTCCTTCAAGAGTGGACTGGTCCAGCATGGGTCCCTCATAGGCCACAATTTCTGCCAGGAACCTGCTCCAGCATGGATGCTCCACGGGTTGCAGCTTCCTTCAAGAAGGTCCTTGAGAGATTGCAGCATGGACATCTCTACTGTATTCTTCCATGAACTGCAGGGGAGCAACATTCCTCATTGGCCAGAGATGAATCTCAAATCCAGCACATGGAGCACCTCCCTCCCTCCTCCCCACTGATCACAGATGCGGCATGGCATTTTTTGCTCTTCCTTAACTATGTTTTCACAGAGGCTGCACCAGCCCAGCCAGTGGGCTCAGCTGTGCCCTGCAGCGGGTCCCTTTGGGCTGCCTGGAACCGTCTGTGTCCAGCACAGGGCAGCCACGATCTCTTATCACAGCGGCCACCTCTGCCACATCTGTGTTACCAAAGCTTGTCCAAGTAAATCAAACGCTACTGGGTGTGTCTACAGAGAGATTTACACCGTTCCAGGATGAATCTCAGTGAAATTTCCAAAATTTGTCTCAGAGCAAATTAGAACATAGAGGAATAATTTAGCCAAAGAAGTTTAACTCAGTGGATCAGATTATATCATCCTGTTTCTGAATGAATCTAAGGAGTGTTTGATCCTCATGAAACTGATAGCTCCACGGATAATCTGAACAGCACACTCAAAAGTAAACTTGAAGTGATTGGGTTTTGGTTAAACTTGATTAGGGAGCTCATTCTAATTTTTTCATGCTCTTCCAAAAAAAGTCAAATTTTTCACTTAACTCTGACTTGACTTACTTATTCTTCCTAAATATTCAACACAAAATAAAACTCAAGGACTTTTCATCCCCAGTGGTATGCAGTAACAATTAAAAAATGCTTTAAGAAGTCTTTATGAAACAAATTCACTAACTTCATAGTTCCACAGAGTTATGGTTTAAAGAAAGTTTTCTAATTTGTTTCATCTTTGGAAACTACAAAGTGACTGATGGCATTGCAGCACTTTGGTAAGCAGCATATTAGTCACAATGAAAGATCACTATCACAAATAGTACATTGCTAAATCAGGGAATTACAGCCCTGGTGGAGCTGTGCAGACGCTTTCATACATACCTGATATAAAGAAAAAACAACTTTCTCCAACTTTTTTTCTTAGCTTTTTTTTACCTAGTTTCTTTCAAATTTCAAGTTTTTGAACAATTGATGGATGAGTCTCCATAAATGTTTTCCTGGACTTTGTTCAAAAGTTCAAACCAGTCTAGGAATCAGGAAAGACATTTAAAGAAACGCTATGACCTTGCAAATAAAAAGAATATTTTCTCAAATTTTCACAAAAGGTACCAGGCTCCATCAAATATTACAGCTACTGCAGAGTTTTAAAGATACATATACAGGTTTTATCATACTTTGTTTAGAGAAAAATATGCATTTGGAAAAATAGAGGAGTCAAGACATTATATAATAGCAAGTTTAAGATTTTTAGGGGAATGTTGTCTTTTGGAGGAGCTTCTGTTAACACTGTCAACAAATGCTGAGAGAAGCATTTATTCAGTTATAATGAAACTGGCCTTTAAAAAGGACTTGGAGGTTAGGTTCCAAATGTTATTTGCTGCCAAATGCACTGTTAAACTTACTGAAGGACATTTATGAGCAGCACTGCATTTCTGGTTTTACTGTATGTTTGTATGTTGTAAACTTTGAGAATAAAATCTTTGGCTCACTTATGGAAAGCATTGCCTGAGTAAATGATATATAGAAGTCACGGTGAAAATCCATATAATTATTTAGGTAAAACCAGCTTATGTTTTCATCTTCTCAAAGTATGGGGGAAAAAGAACATTAATTTAAAACTTTAAGTTTTTTCTCTTTCTTCTCACTTTTCAATTAAAGCAAAAAGTAGAAAATGAAAAATTATTTAGAGAATTTTCTTAAGTTCTCACAGTTATATCATCCATGAATATTTGAATAATTCTACTTTTACAATTTTATTTTGCTTTATGAAGACATATAGACATATACATTTTTCTTTCTCTACAATAGCTTCTTTGCTTTTTTTTTATCAGATAAATTTATTTTCTGGTATTTCAGAATGGTTTAACATTGCACTACATTGATTTTTTGATATAATGCTTAAATTTTTACATATGAGACACACTAATAATACGCCTTATAAATACCTTTACACACATGCACATGCACACACAAACTTCACGTGACCCAGGAAGGAGCAATGCTTTTGTTTAAATGCTTCCTGCAAGCTGTTGTGCGTCACACAGGTGCTAAACAAGACCATATTACTTTGTTAGTCTCCTTTTGTTGATGGCAAATACACAGTTGAAAATAATGTATGTTTTCTTGTACAGTGACATGTTGACTGGGAACTAACCTTTCCCACTAATAACATCAAACAGCTTGAATATTGCTCATTCAACAGAATTTCTCAAAGCACTTCAAAAATAAATCATCAAACAGCATTTTGGGCTCCATTTAGGGAAAAAAAATCCTCTTCTTTCAATATGCAAAGTGATACGCACAGGTTATTTTCAAAATTAACTCTGTTTTCTTTTCTAAGATTTCCAGTTCATCTAAAAAGCCAGCAACACAGTGATAGAAATAGAGGAAAATTGCAGCCATTAAGTGTAGACAGGAAATGTGTGCACCAGCTTCAGCTCAATGTGAAAATTAAATCCAAACTGCTACAAACTAGGCCTGGGTTTTAATGTTAATTGTTCACATGCCCTCAATACAAATTATTCACGCTAATGTACTACATTAGCCAAGCCTGTCACTTTCACAATTATTATTTTGGTTGCTACTGTTGTTGTTTTGTAAATGTCATCTCATTTTGTGTCCATTGTGGGAATTTAGGTAAGCTGCTTTAGTTGTAAGAAAGTTCTGAGCATAACATTTAAGGCTGCTGCTGCAGTTTCATGGATCATTAACAATTTGCTAATATTGTTTTAGCTTGCAAATTAGTGCAGCTTAGTGACTAAGAAAAGGTTCCATAGCTGTCATCAATCAGACTAAAATTCTTCATGCATGAGATGAAAAACGATTTTTAGCCTTTGAGGCTCAGACAGCCAATTACTGTAACAAAAAAAAAAAAAACAACCAAAACCACAAACCAAAAAAAGTGTGGGGTAGACAGAGGAGTGAAGGAGAGAAAGCAAGCTATAAAAGTGCTGTTAGCAATTCTATTAAATTTTTTTCTTGTTGCCTTCGAAAAGAACTAACACATGCTCTGTAATCATTTCTTAACTTCCTGCTATATTAATGAAGTGACAAATTGTAGAAAGAGAAGCAGAACCTCTCATAGGAAATGACAAGAGATTAGTGGCTAAAGAAAGAATATCAAAAAATCTCAGAGTCTTAGTATCATTAAGGTTGGAAAAGACCTCCAATATCATTGAGTGTGACCTTTGACTGACTATCAATCACCTTGTCAACTTGAACATGGCACTAAGTGCCATGCCCAGTCATTTCTTGCACACCTGCAGGGATGGTGATGCCACCACCTCTTTGGGCAGTCTGTTCCAATGCTCAACCACACTTGCAGTGAAAAAAATTCTTCCTGATATCCAGTATAAACCTCACCTGGCACAGTTTGAGGTACATCTTCTTGTCCTGCTGAAACTTTCCTGGGAGAGGAGACCAACCCCCACCTGGCTACAACCTCCTTTCAAGGAATTGCAGAGGATGATAAGGTCTCTCCTGAGCCTCCTCTTCCTCGAACACCTCCAGTTCCCTCAGCTGCTCCTACTCAGACTTGCGTTCCAGACCCTTCACCAGCATCCGGACATGCTCCAGCACCTCAATATCTTTTTTATAGTGGGAGTCCAAAACCAAACACAGGATTTGAGGTTTGGCCTCACCAATGCCAAGAACAGGGGGACAATGACTTCCTTGGTCCTGCTGGCCACACTATTGCTGATAGAGTGCAGGCTAGCATTGGCCTTCTTGGCCACCTGGGCACACACTGACTCGTGCTCTGCCACTGTTGACCAGCATCTCCACGGACTTTTCTGCTGGGCTGCTTTCCAGCTAGTCTTCCCCAAGCCTGCAGTGACAGAAGTTGTGACAGAAGTGCAGATTGTCTTTTATTTTGTCTTCAAACAAGCTCTCTCACTCAAATTTCTTTTCTCTCATTCATCGCCTTCCCGCACACTCTCTTTTTCTATTGCCTTTTCTGCACACCTCTTTGCAGCCTTTTCCTGTTTCACACTTTCTCAACACCTTCTATCAAATCTTCCCCTTTCCCATCATTCTCCTCTGTCACTTCTGCTGCCTGTCTTGATCTCATTGTAGCTTTAAAGTCTTCTTTTTCAATATTTAACTTTTTATGGGAGCTAAAAAAAGCTATTTGTCACTATATAAACTGTATTAAAGAATTAGAGAAAGTACTATAAAAACTGTCAGCAGTACCCTTGTCATAACACCTTTTGCCTTCAAATTATGTACTTCTCTTTATATCAGGGTTGTACAGGTTGTTTTCCACCTGTCAATCAGAAATGCATGCAGAAAAGGGCACGTGTCATACTGCTCTCACCTGTGTTTAACCTAAAACCCTGGTGTCTCTTGTAGGGAGGTGGGGCATTAACCTAGATCTCATCACTTTAGTGCCATCATACTTCGTAAAGTTCTGTCCAGATCATTGGAAAGAAATGCCAAAATTTTCAAATATAGCAAAAGTCTTTTCAGGATTACAATGTATGCTTTTAATGTTTAGGAAGAGAAGAAACTTGAGTCTCAGATATAACTATCTGGAAGACTCCATAAACTATGTAAAACTCAGAATTAGAGAACATAGCGTGGTGAGACAACTCTATTTTACCACTGTGCCACAAGGCAGAATCATAAGATAATGAATATTTTCTAAAAAAAAACATAGAGATCATTGGAGGAAAAACATAGAGAAATATAAAACATTCTTTTTAATATTTCTTTTTGGGGCTATGTTTGCAAGAAATCCCACTCTTTTTCCTGCTTTCTAAAATATTTTAGTTCTGTCTGTTTTCCAAATGTCTCAGATCAGTTATCTTTATGAGGCACAGGAATCATAACATGTTTATGTTACGAACCAAAACTCAAACAAACTCTTTTTTTTTTGAAAATTACAAAACTTTTACAATCAATAATGTAAGAAACCAGTAGCAAAGAGATGGACAAATTAGTTTTATATGGACAATTTAGTTTTCTAATAATAGAAATTTTTTGCTGAGGTTTGTTTTAAAATAATAATTTAATAAGGTATTTGTATTTATCAGAGAAATTTAATTAACCATTATTATGACAAAACTTTTAATAAGTGTATTTTTAAAAAAATATATATCTTAAAATGGCAAAAAAAGAGTTCCCAGCTCTAATTTCAAATCCATCCTAACTTACTGTGAAATGAGTGATCTGAGTTAGTAGTGACACTAAAGTGCATAGTTATCCATGTTAGTTCTATTTCAAATAATGCTGGAGGTGGAATCTTACACTTGTCTTAAGTTTAAGGCAAAAGATTACTCCCAGCTGACTTGATGGTGCGCAATCAGAGCTATCACATCACATCCAGGTGTAAAACTCAATAGAGATCTTCATCTTTGCACCAAAATTGTGCAGCATCAATAAATTTTGTGAGCTTGTTAAATGAAACAAGGATGGTGAAGTCAAGTATTTTTTTAAGTTTCTCTGAGTGATGAATTTTAAAATTAGGAACCATTAAAAAAAATTGAATGCAACCTCTTACTGAGCCAGTGAGGAGCAATATATAAAATAAAATTTCCATGAAGATTTTAACTGGATTTTGACCTTGTCATTTTGAAAATAACTATATGCAAAATAGCAGGTGGTTACATTTTAGCACTTCATCTTGATTGCTGTAGAATTACAGTATAAACAAGAATTTTAATTTGTTTAGTTAAAAGTTTAGTTAATCATGTTTTTCATTTCAGGAGACCTCAAAGTATACATAGATAACATATTTTCTCAGCATGTTAAGAGTTAATCACACTTCTGGTAGTTAAAGACATGTATATATATCTAATTAGAAAATTTATACTAATATCCAACAGACCAGTTATTAAAGTAAGATTTATTTTATACCCTACTGTATCTGAACAACATAATGTAATCCATCAATCAAAAAAGTAATAATTTATTGCTGTTTCTTTTCATTTATAAGTATATTTTTTATCAGCTTGACAAAATGAGTTATTGGTCCTATTTTTCAGCCTTCACTTTCCTTTAAAAATTAATTTGGAAACATCAGACACTTAAAATTAAAAATAAAAAATAATAATGACTTAAATAAAAGAAG
This sequence comes from Calcarius lapponicus, assembly GCA_039654755.1. Taxonomy (NCBI): domain Eukaryota; kingdom Metazoa; phylum Chordata; class Aves; order Passeriformes; family Fringillidae; genus Calcarius; species Calcarius lapponicus. Next base: position 9,830,084 of record CM077463.1, read on the forward strand.
AGGGAGAAAGAAAGCATTTTTCTTTAAATATTTTCAAGAGTGTCTTTTACTTATTGTATTTACTGAGACAATAAATCAAATGTTCTGTTTTACCTAACAAGAATGTGTTAACTTGTCCTGGTAAAATAATTTGATTTGCAGTCAACCCATATTCATACATTTAGTACAAGGAGAAATGAAAGAGAAAAAAGGGAATATGAAGTTATTGAAATATATAATGAATTTCCTGCTTTATATTTCAGAACAGTATTAATCAAATATTTCATTCAGTAAATGAATGTGTTGATGAAAATATCTAAAATTTTAATCAATAAAAGTGTTTTAACTTTGAATTGTAGAATATGACTTTCTTTATGGTCAAGCTTAGAATATTTAATTATTCATTCTTTTTTATATATACTTTTTGAATTATAAATATTCCATTCATGTCTAAATTGTTACACAACTCAAATTTCCAGCATAGCAGCCAAGATGATCACTGATGAATTAAAAACTAAAAAACCTCCCTAATTAACAACAAGTTAAGTTTTCCCCATGGTACACAGAATAGAAACTGAATAGAAAACAATAATATTTTAATAAATTATCTCCTTACAGGTAAGCAGTTAAGGATGACTCTGGTGAAGCTTGCTAAACAAACTGTCTACTATTTATATGGAACAGACATTTCCTAAATAATCTCTAAGTATTATTCAGGTGTATTTAGCTCTTCTAAAGAAGTAAATGAGAAAATTAATTAAAGAAAAATTTGTTTCCTTGAAAATACTCAAATCATCCAAAATTGCTAGGTTCCCTGCAATTTTGTAGCAACAATATTCACTAGGTCATATTTTAAAAACATTAAAAATATTAAAAATAATTTGATAAGCACAGCACACCCACCTAAAGAATGTCATAAGGAGCATAGACAATATCTGTACTGGAGCTTAGAAAATATCCTACTATTTTTCTAAAAAACTATAGAATAATTTGTAGTTCATTCCTCATTACTATTTTCTATGCATAATGAAAATGAAAATAGATTACCTATTAACCATAAATTTAACTATTTTAGCACAGGATATCCTTGGCCTATAATCTGTCAAGGGCCATGTAAATCTCATTAAAAACCATAAACAAGGAAAAATCACAACCAAAGCACAATAAACTCTAAAATGCAACTGTTATTTGAGTTTTTTTCTAAGAATGGTCATACACATTTTGACAACAATCACAGTCAGTGAAATGTTATTCTAAAAATTCAATATAAATGTCATTATTTAAAACAATAGTCTTACATTACGTATCTTACAATATCAAACAACTCATTGCAAATGAACAGAGCTCAAACTACTGCTGTGGGCACGATCATAAGGCATTAATATCCTTCAGCATTTAGAATTTTTAAAGCTTTTTAATAGCATGCTGTAAAACAGAAGCAAGGAAAAAAATCCAAACCTAAACACATAACGGAGAACATGATTTTCTTTAATCATTGCTTACTACTTATTAGAAATATTTTTATAAAAGTAACTGATCGACGATCTGGTCTCAATCTCTCATCAATATTTTAACTGGACTAAAGCTCTGTTCAGAATGTGTTTTGAAAAATCAATAAATTACATCTAAAAGCAAAGTAAGAGATGAAGAACAGGTTCATTCATTGCTTCCTATGTAGAAAGAAGGAGGTTTCTAATTAATATCATTAAAAATCTCTTTATATGGTCATTCTGAAGCTGAAAAGACATTAAACATTCTAGATACTTGCTCTGTGTTTCCATCTTCAAAGGAATTTTGAGGCATATAGATGAGTTTTGTGGAAAGATAATAAGCTTCAAAAGCTAAAAGATACAGTATGGTAAAAAATACATGAGTATTCTTTCTTCATAAGAGGAGTGAACATGGATCACAGCTTAAAAAGAGTCTTAAGAAGACTATTAGTGACTTGGGAAAGAGATCTGTTACAAATGTGAAATATCTATAGATGAATATGCACACACATATATACATACACATACATAAATGTGTATGTGCATATACCAATACATGAGATATATATATATATATACATGATATATATACAAGTATATATGTTGTCACACTTGAGCCTAATGTGAGGGGAGAGTTAAGACTGAAAAATCAGAAAATTTAAAACTAAAATGATTAAATTAATTAATTAACCCTTTGTATTACTGTAACTAACACACAAAATATATTGCATGCATGGATTTGGCTTACAGAGCTCATGCACGGGTAGCACTGATATGTACAGTCATGGAAGGTACTTGGTCACCCCTAAATTCTTATCATTATGGTAAGTACATGTTTTTAGCAAAAGGAATACTTCCATATTTTGATGGTAAAAAAATATTAACTATATCCAGGAGTATACAATTCTAATTAAGAGGTGCCAGAAGCTTCTGCTCTGGCAATAAATGGAGAGACAGATGAACATGTACTTTACACAATGTTATTCTTTTTTCTCATAAAACAAAGACCTTCCTGTCTCACTATGAGAGGAATCAGATACAGTATATATGAAAACTTGCACATTTATTTTAGTCAATTTTATTTCTAATCCTAATAAATTTACCATTCAAATGATACAAAAACTCTGGCCATTTCTTGCATAACATTATGAAAACTGTTCATGGAATATATTCCCAGGGTATGGAAACTTTGTCAAAATAATACCGCAAAAGAATGAAAATAACAGCCAAAAAGTCACAGAAATCAGAGGAAGTACAGATGAAAGAAGCAACAAAACCCCAGGAAAACAAACCATAGCTGCAAATATTTCTGCCTGGTTTAATGCACTGGTGGAAATGTGATGTCTCCAAAGGCCAAGACACTGGGAGGTTTGTGTGTGATCTAAATTCCATAGAACTACATCAAGTTCAACAAAAGAGGACTCCTATCAGGCAGGTCTGGATGAATATTCCTGCTTTTTAAGTTCAACACTAAAGGTTAGATTTGCTTAATCTTCCTGATCTCTGCAAAATGTTAAATTTGCTCCGTTTTCAGCCTACATTTCTGTAGCAATTTTGAAGTCAAAGAAAACCAAGTTTAACTAATTACTTAATTTTGGATGAGCATTTAGGTCAGCAAAAATCTATGCCATGCAAAAGTTATATGTACTCTTAATTATTTGAGCTAATTTGCTTGCTACTCTAAATTATGGTGTTGGTTGTTTTGTTCTAAACACTTAACCTGACACACAAATTTTAAGTCATTGTATTCTTCACTGAAAAAAAACTCTAAACCAACACCAAAAACTTCTCCTCCCCCTCCACCCCCCAAATAAAATTAAAACCTTAAAAAAATGTAAGACACAATGCAAAAGAAGGCATTAGAAACAGGGAATGGGCTATGGGATTTTGAGTAATTTAAAGTGAAGAAAGACAAAGTTTCACTTCCCCAACATGGTAGATAACAGTTTGACAAATCTAACAGTGTCACTACGTCTCTTCTTTAGAGCTGTACTTCTTTATGTGAAAAAAGAAATACAAACTGGATTAACCAAGTTTTTATACCTACATGAGGGAAATGTATTTAATTCTGAATTCAGTCTTATAGTGGCCAAATAAATATCTAGTTTTATATACACATAAATTGCCAGCAAGATGAAATACTGAAAAAAAAGAGATTACTGATGATTTAGGCACAAAGCTGGAATATAAAAGGGAACCTGTGGGGAAGGCATCCTGGGGTCATCAGATAGGTTTGCAGCCAAGACTCTCCTGTGTAGTTCTTTTCTTATGCTCTTCAATTTTAACTGGAAGTTTTTTGTGTCTGAAATAATATCTTTGTTGAAAAAAATCCAGTCTATACTAAGGGATTTTTTTTCTGATGGAGCAAAATATGGGGTTTTAGCAATTTTTGGATGACCTGTAAATGGGAATAGGAATAAACAAATGCTATAGAATTAAAATACTTATTTAAATCTAACCCGGGCTCCCGAGGTCTTCCTATATTTGGTGTCTCAAGCAAGATCAAATATGTATTCCCAAAAGCTAAGCAATTATGGTATGTATATATGAAGCACTATTTATTTTACTTCCAAATGAACAAAATGAAAAGGAGGAATATACTAAGACATAATGTAACAAAAAAGTCACAGGACTGTAGTAGAATCTGGGAAAATTTGCCAGCTATTCTGACATAAAGGAGCTTTCAGTGTGCAGTACAGGTCATCTTATGTGTCAGTCCCAAGGTCAAAAAGAAAAGGAAAATATAATCTCATGCCCAGTTTTAAAATAAATTCAGTGTTCTACAAAACCATTAATCTGTCAGATGAGCTTTTCACTGGCAGGTAACAGCAAGCCTCTACTGATATGCATGGAGAAGGGAGCCAGGACCCGGATTTGCAGCAGGCAGGCAGGGCAGCAGCTCTAGCACGGTGACGCCATTACAGAGCAAACACGCAAGAAGAGATGATTGGTGGCAGTGACCAGGTCAGCCAACAGACCTGTGACTGCCAGCCATGTCCTTAGGGACAATTCATGTCTGACACATGGCCGGGAAGCCAAGTCAGTGAGGCCAGGTCAGGGACAGTGGGGTGCAATTCCAGGTATAGGCAGAGCTGCCACAAAACTCTCTCAGGGACGTGGGTCAAGGGCCTGAGTTTAACAGAGCTTTCAAGAAAAGAGGAAAGAGATGATAGGCAAGGCTCCCTCTTCAAATTCCCATAGCTTATTATTCTTACAGCAGTTTGATCCCATGTTTTACAGGTGAGCAAAATCAGAGTTGACTTTGAACACAGACAAACTCCTAGGAGTTAGGGGCAGAGGCTGCAGAGCCGGTTAGCTCCCTCCTGGTACCTGCAACAGCCAATTTTTTTTTTTTTCCAGTGAACACCAGTTTAAACACTGTGAGAGTTTAAATCCTTGGCCTCTGGAGAGAACAGAACATTTCACAAAATATTGCCTAAAGATTTTCCTGAATTTGGGACACGTTAATAGTGTATAGCCTTTTCTGGTTTTGGCAGGTACTGAGATTGGAGGGTAAAAAAAAATATTAAAATAGCAAATAGCCTTATGCACGAAATTTTAAAATAGTCAGAAAAGGTGGGGGTTTTGTACAATTTTGAAGAATTCCACTTTAACTTCCATTGCAGATATGAAGAGTTGAGAAATAGAAGGTATATAGGAGTCCCAGTTATCTAACTGATTTTTCATCTTTTAGCCAGAAGGCATTCTTCTGTCTTTCTCACTAAGATTTTTAGAGTACTGTAATGCTTTCAAAATGTTTCAATGAAATTTAATTATACCTTCTTGTTTAACTGTTCTACTAAATTTTGATTGTAATACAAATTCTTAATTTTTACATTGAAGAATATTTTACTTTACAGATGGGAAGATGTAAAAGTGTGGTATACTAAATCTCATTATTTCCATGTTCTTTTACCACTTTAACTAAGGATCTTCCTTTAGCTGAAGTTTAGGAAGGAATGACTTCTAAGCATTGGGTGCTGAGAAGGGGACAACAAATTTCTACACCAGAGAAATATTTCCTCAAAAACCTACTGGTTCATGTAAAGTATGACTAACATAAGATGTGAGACTCCTTTTTGTCTTAGAGGGGTTTTTTTCTTTGTTTTAGGGTGATTTGGACTCTGCGAAGTTTTTTTTTTCCCTCTTTATCACAGTACAGAATTCTTCTATATCACCTAGACTGTAAAATCTATGGATCATACCACACAGCTTTCTATCCTAATGTTACTGAGTTTGAACTCTACCACCATACATTTCAAATCTTCACATTGCAAAGTTCATTTGCAAAATGGATTCAATCTATTCGGATACAAATTGATACTCTAGTATTTCTTTCCCTCCACAGTAATCTGCAGAGAGAGTTATTAAATTCTTTTAAAAACAGAAGGCATTAAATATAGCCAAAGTATTTCAATGTAATACATTTTTCAAATCTAATGTCTCACACTGTTTCTGAGCATTGGTTCAATTGCTGTGAAACTGTGACTTCTGGTTGGGGTTAATGATATGGAAAAAGTATGTGATGAAGTCTAAAGTCAGATCACTACCAGGTGCTACAAATTACAGAAAGATGAGTTACTAGCTTTGAACCATTTATTGCTAAATAATACCCAGCCTACTGGAAATCTATTCCTAACAGCCTCATTTTTACTTGTAATACTTAACATCATGAGGAATAAAGTCATTTAACTCAGCATATTTGAATTAACACAAATCAAAATAATTAAAAGAAACACATTTTCTGCCATGTTAGAAAACCCTAATATAGTAAACATAGGTCAAAATATAATTAAGGCGGTTTGGAGAGCTACATTTGTTCCACTTTTTTTTCCCCAGGATTAGCTCCATTCCAGGGGTATGAAAACTGTTTTGATAGAAAATAAGGTCCACATTACATTTCCAGAGAGTAAATTCAGAATCATACTGTTCTATTTATGAAGAAAAGACAAAAAAAATCTCTGATACTCTACTCCTGTAACCTCATCTGCAAACGAAGATTAGGAACATTTTGCTTTTGCAAATTAAATGCAAATGTGCTAGCTGCCGAAGGAACAATGTACTACAGAATCAGCCCCATTGTCCACAGAAGGGATTTTCAGTTAATGCTCAACATCACAGAATTCCATCAAGAAGGGAAACTGCTAGGGACATTTTCCTCCATTTAAAACAACCTAAAACACATATTTTCTGATGAAACTTCTTATGTATAGAATTGATTTTCATTATTTGGCAGGGTGCTGATCGTTTAGGACATCATTAGAAGTAGTCATAGTAGTTTGGCTATTCCAGCTGAATGTCTGCCTGCTAAGTTAAATCCCCCCCCCCATATAATCAATTTAGAGTAACTCTCTTGAATAAATAGTTTTATGCTTAGTTTTATGTTGAGTGATATAGCTAGAACCTTAAAGACTACATAAGAATTTTTGATAGTAAATTAGTGAGTTTCTTGTGTTCTGAGTCCCTGGGAATACAAGATGCTTTTTCAGAGCTCCTCTGACACCTTTTCCAGTACAAAACAGAGGTGTCTCAATTTCAGCAAAGCTGCCTCTGATAAATTTCCTTATCTAACCTATTCCTTATTCCCAGGTTCCCTAGTTTTTACTAATCTACTTATTTTACAGTGAAAGACTCATCATGTTTGCAAGCTTGGGATTAATGATGTGGGTGGGATCAAGGCTGAGATTTGTCTTCATCATCACCAATGAAAGCGACACTTAGAAGCCTATGGCACTGTCTCCTGCCCCTGGCCCAGGACCTCTTTTCTTCCCCTCTGGAGCTCTCAGTCCCTGTCCCAGTGATGCCCTAACAGGACAATCCTGGACCAATCCTTGGCCCATCTCCATCCCCACGGAGATGCCAAATTCCCCCAGCTGTTGCCTGGACTGCTCTGTGCCCTGGCTGGGAGCAGGCAGAGCAGGGACTCCCAGCCAGGGTCCATCCCATTGGCTTTGGCTTTTGGCAGTAGGATTGGCCATGGAGCCCTGTCCTGACATCCTACAGGGAGATCCCTTCACCACAGGTACCTGCTCATGAGGGACATCAGCCCTCACAGTGCCCTGATGCATAACAAGCTTTAGCTTTTGCCCAATAATGTTCTGACCAGAGTGGACTAATATTTAAGTTATTTATGCATATTCTATTTAGTAACTATTGGCACATCATAGAGTTTATGTTGTGGTACAAATAAGGACTTGCAATGCGTACCTTTTTATATACATACCTTATGTAAATAAGGTATAAAATGCATAACTTTTTAATTTTTGCACTGCTTAACTAATCTGTTTAGATTTCAAGTATCTCCTGGTTTTTTTTTTGACTGTACCTAATATTTGTACCTAATATTTGTCAGCCAGAATTCTTCATACCAGGTCTCTTAATTAAGGGATGTAAGGCTGACACTTAGGAATATCAAAAGAGTTGGTTGGTTCTATTTTATTTTAACCCTTCTTAGACAAGTGGTGCTGTTCACGGGTTAGCCGTGTTGCATCCTGAATTAGATTGGAATTATTATCATAGACTATCTTGGCTTGGGCAAGACCCACAAGGATCATCAACTCCACCTCCTGGAGCTACAAATAACAACCTCTAAATAAGTTTTTGACAGATTATTGACAACCAATATTGCTGGATTCAACAGAGCTGATTTTCTTGACTTCCTTTTTTTCAGAAGTAATTAATTCTAAATACGTGCTTTAGGATTACTGATTCAGTCACACATCCACACACATATACACAAAGACAGTATCCGTTAATCCTACCATCCATGTCACAGTATAGATAGTATCCTATTATCAGTTATTACCCTGGAGTTTTCTGATCAAAATTATGTCAGGAGGAAGACTCACATTTTGGTTTTATTTTTTTATGATCACATGTTGAAGGAACAATCCTGGAGCATGACTCAGATGAGAATGCTCTACAAAGACACAGAAGAAAACAATTTTATCTTTAAGATTTAAATTTGCTTAGAGAAATTACCATTATGATATATTTTTTTACCTCTATTTGCTCTCTCACTTCTTGCCTAAGTGCTTCCAACCTGATTCTCTCCTATTTCTAGACAACATATTACCAGGACCCCTGAACCTGAGCATAAACCTTGTTTGGGCCAGAGCAGAGAGAGTATGCAGCCTGAGTTTGAGATTCTGGGTCGAGTTGGAAATTCTGGCTGGAGTAAAAATCATATGAACCTTTCCTTTAAAGATAATGACTTTCAAAATGAGATGGCATTCTTACCTAGGCACTCCTCTGATGGGAAGTCTGCTTTAATTTACTGCAATGAGATAATTCCTAATCAATTTAAGACAAAAAAAAAAAAAACAAAACAACAAAACAAGTCTTGCAGAAAATGTTGCAATATCAGCATGAGTCCTTCCCTTAATGCAACTGATCACTTTAATCTCATCATAATAAAATCTGATATAAATTTCTTATTTATAAAACTATGTGGAAATGTAACTGGGAAAGATGGTAAAACTCCCAAACTGTAGCTATTAAAACTGATTAGTCATTTCATACCAACACCTATTAATTTCAAAGAAAAATGTTTTGAAATAGATTAGACTGTTTTGAAATTGTTAGTCAGCATGCCTAGAGCCCTGTGGTGTTGTTATGACAGCCACTTTAAAGCTAAGGAAAGATTTATTTGCTATATGCTTGAAAAGGTCACAGAGAAAAGTACTTACACAAGGACAATGCACACAGTTTTATATAAACACAACAAGGTAGTAAGTTCAAATATTTGCCCAAATAGAAAGAACTCTTGTCTGTCATCTTTAAAGTGACCTTCTGATTAAAAGAGCATACCAAACTGTTTCAGATTAATTTGAAGAGGCAGTAATTCAGTTTTTCACATAGACCACTGAGACTGGGCATGTTTCACTCAGATTGGTTTGTTAAATATTTTATAGATCAGTTTTCTGCTTGTATTGAATTGGTGTGTAATCATCACATAATATTTTCTTTACTGTCAAAGAGCATGTCAAGAAGCTTTTCATATTTGATTATTTATTTCTAGAGTAGATAATTTATTCATCAGCATCACTTCGTTACTGTACCTGTCTCCAAGAGCAATTTTGGTTGATATAATCTGACAGACCTATTGGGATGAATCAACAATCCTGGCAACTTGAATAGAGTAATCCTTAATGTTGGCTAATAGAATGTACCACTTCTTTGTCTTTCATAGACCAAAACTAAGCAAAAAACCCCAACCTCACACCCTCCAACTTTTCACTGGTTTGATTGCTGATGGTAATATGCAAAAGCTGCTTTTTGCAAAAGGCATTTCAACATATTATGACTGTAGTGGTTCTGGCTGGAATGTAGTTAACTTTCTTCATAACTGGATTTGCAAGTAAACCAGCGTTGATAACACATCAATGTTTTGGCTATGGCCAAAACATTAAATGATGACAAGTCTTTTTCTCACTCTACTCAACCTACTCCTTCAGCAATTAGGCTACATGTGGGAAAGGTTAAGGGGAGGGAAAGAGTTTATACAACTAACCTGAACTGACCAAAGGCAGGTTCCATTCTATGTGATGCCTGCACAATCATAATAATCATCTTCCAGGACAGTTGGTCAGTTTGGCTGGACATTGATCTGCCATCAGAGGTGGTAAAGTAATTGCTGTTGTATGCTTGTTTGGCTTTTTCTTCCCTCAGTCCTTCTTTTATTGAACCTTTCTTATCTTCGGTCATGGGTGCTATTGTTTTTGCTCTTGCTATTTTCTTCCCCATTCCTGATGAAGATGAAGGTGGAACCGAGGGAGAAGCCATGCTAAGAATGTCAGTCTGAAGGATCTCTCTGAAGAAAAGAATGCAGTGTCTGGCAGTTTTACATATGCTAAGCATAATTTTTCTGTGCATCTCCTTGTGTGATTGCAACATTTGTGCAAAACTAATGAAGAGGGAAGATACAGAACTGTCAGTCATTTACTGCTTATATATTTTTTTAATTGTACGAAAGCAGTAATTTGCAAATAAAGAGATATCCCTATATAAAGTTTCACACAATCATTTTCAATATCTATAGCTCACCAATTGCTTTGAAAAACTTGTTTATTTTTAAGTGGTTTTCATCAACATGAATACCTACTTTGCACTAAAGGACAACTATCTACGAAAACCATGTATTTTTGTTCAGAAGATGTGGGTGCAAAGGTATCAAACATATTCTTTAATAGTATTTGAACATATTTCTCCAATAAAAGAAATCAAAGATACTCCCCTGGTTACACATCTGATATATTTTTTCTTTGGTCATATGCATGATTATATGAAACTAATACTTTTTTTGTGTAATACTTTTTTTTTTGTTTGTTTAACACTTTGATATTTGACTATGCTCACATAACCTATTACAGATTCACTTACACTTCCTGGTCAAGATTTAAGGCCACTCTCTGCCAATGATCCAGCTGAGCTAGGGAAGAGCCATCTCCAAAATGGAAGATAGCCTAAATTGTTGTATTGGGGTATTCAACTCATCCAACCCTCCTATTCCCATCCATCTCTGTGGAATAATGCAACAGGATGAGTGAAAACTCAGATATAGCTGCCTGAGTTTGACTCACAGTGGCTATTTCAGCTCACTGCTATTAAATGAAAGTAAACCAGTAGGGCAACAATCCTCTGGCAGAGACTGATGTCTGATTGCTAGTTAGAAAAACCAGTGTCAGCATTTGCAAAATGCCTGTATGGACATGTCACAGTAGATCACAATCTTTGAGTGCCTACTGTAAGCTTGTAACTGTATTTGTTTTATATGCCAAGAGACACAGATAAAATTTCACTTCCAGCGCCATACATATTTTTTTCATTTTTATTTTTTCATGGAATTCACAATTTTTCCCATATTTCTAAAATTCAGTCCTCATACACATGCTTTAAGGTGTGCATAACCTTTTCCCGTGACTAATAAAAAACAAGAAAAAGGAGAAAAGAACTTCCACAAGGGCTACAGCTCAACAGAGCCCTACATTAAGTTTTGTAATTGAAACAGCACAGGTCAGGACTGCATCTGAATGAGAAACCTCTCCAGCTGAGCTCTGGTCCTCTCTTTTATTCAGACAAGAGTTAAAGAGCAAGTGAGTGGTCTCCTTTCCTTGAACACTCATGAAAGGGGCCAGAGGGGAGATCCGTTTCCTGGTTTTCTGTAGGGGACTCACAATAAATCTTATTGCATCTTACCCAAGCACCCAACTCCTTGTTGAATGACTACTTTTTCTGTTAGCAAAGTTTGAATATTTATTGGTTGTGGGGAAGGCAAACACCATCTTCCTCTTCAGAGAAAGAAAGACTTTGATCTCAGTGACCCAGATTATATAGAAAATAACTGATACCCCACACACATCCCCTTCCACCAAATACTCTGATTTAAGAGAAAGATGATGATTAAATATGGGAGTTTTTTGCAGGCTGTTAGGAATCTCTACTACATGCAGATGGCGTTCACAACAGCACAAAGCAGTTGTTAATTTGTGTACCATTTTAAAGATATTTATCTCAAAATACTTGTAAGAGATCCTTATAAGAATTATTTGGTTTTCCCTATTTTTTCATATGAAATCCATCCATCTTTTTGTGAATGTCTCATTTTATTTTTGAGAAGCCAACAAATAAATTCCATTTTCACCCTCTGTTGAGAGCAGACGTATATATATCTGTTTCGTTAAGCTTGAGAATAAAAGTGACTCATCCATTTGTATATTTTGAACAGGTTCTTGACAGTTGGAAGTATATTACCTGCTTATCTGCTGGCTTCCTGCATATGGAAGGCACACCAATACTTGTAGCAATTAACAAGTCAGGCATTGCAAGTACAGGCTGTAAAAGCTTTGTTTTCATAGCAGTAGATAAAACATCATCAGCCAGATGCCTCAAGCAAAAGAATAGTTTTGGTGTGTTCAATAAAATAAATAATGAAATTATGCAAACAATGTTTTGATCATTAGCAAGTGCAAATGTGACCAGATGTGTCTGGAACAGATTGTGGGTGTCAAAAAATGGCAACAGCAAGTAAGAAAAAAAAAGTATAATTTGAATGATCTACTCACTAACAAGATTTTTCCTATCTAATGTTATAATTCAGGAAAATTCAGAGTGTTGGGGTACTCAGAATACCTGACAGACTCTGGGGGCAGGCAACTGGGGGCCAAGATCTTCTTTGCTACCTCTAGAGGACCCAGGGAGCAGAAGAGAGATCAGGAAAGCCCATGACCTGTCCAGGACAACATACATCACAGTGACTCCTCCTACTTCTCTCCCACAAAACAGGGAATCGTATAATTTGTAAAACTGCATAAATCTGTGACTAAAGTGTTTTGCTATCCAAATGTCTTTAGCCTTTAAACTGTCATTGGGTCTCAATCTGTGACTATGTGGCTAGATATTGCTCTCATGAAGAAATATGTTTTCCAATAAAACATCTGCTTTTCAGTTAGATGTGAAAGTTGGCATAATTAAACCACTTGCTTAATAATTTAATGAGATCACTTCATAGCTGTTAAAAAAAAGCCTGGCAAACTGTCCCATTAAATACTTCAGTAATGAAAATCTAAAAGTCTTTAGTTTGAAATAAGTGTTTACATTCACACTCACAAATCAAATCAAATTGCATTACAATGATTCCAGATTGCAGGGAATAAACAATTCCTTAATTTGAATTAATGAAGCATCTTTTTAATTCAGTTGAATATATATTTAAATACTCATTTGTTAACATATTTTCCCTAGGGATGGAGTAAAATATTTTCATTATTTCTTTGTCTATTTTGTGCACATGTACATGAGACCTACCATCAGTGACTCAGCAGGGTGGCTGTGGATGGGATGCAGTCATCTGAAATATGTCTGAAGTCCAGATATGAAGTCCAAGAGATTTAAACCAGCTCTTGAAGGTCTTGAAACTCTTGAAGGCTTAGCATTCCAATGGGTGCATTTTCATTGATAGCTACTGAATCTGTTTCAGATAAGTATATATTTCACACAAACATATCATTACCATGGTTGAAAGTGGCATTTAATAAAACTGCCATTGTCACCAAGGGCATCTTCCAAATAGATGATCCTATTGGATGATGATGATTTAAAATAATAACAGTAATAACAGCAACACAAATAAAAACAAATCCAGGACTCTATTGTACATTGGGATTTTACATTTTTAAAGGATGTATGTGAATCTTATTTTCTCTCTTCCACCTCTGTACACAGAAAGAACCAACATATAAATTTTTTTTTCCTCTTCAACCTTTTACTTTTTCAGTTATTTCAAGACCCTTGAAGTTAGTTCTTTGGCTTTAGATGACCAACTAAATGTAACTAATTACAAAATTTTTGTTCTCTCTTTAATGTGTTAGATTAAAATAAATCTCTCTTGAACTATTTTTAAGATGAAAAGTAGGGAAGAACTCATTTTATATATGCACACTCCTAAAAGGTTAAATACACTGTTGTATCAGATAAGGTTAAATGCTTATTTGTCATGTTAGTTTCTCATTATTTAATTACATAGTGATGAAAAAATCCTTAAAGGTTTGAAATCTTTTTTTAAGTCCTATAAATGAAACTTTGTCCATGAACAAATGTCTCATGAAACCTTAAATATGGTATCATAGAAGTCCAGATGAAAAGAACGGGTTCATAAATATTTAAGAATAGCAGATGACAAGAAATGTGTTCTGAAGGCGAACGTGTAACATTTACATTCTGCAATATACAAATACAGTTATGATTTAATTTTCTTCATTTTGAGTTGAGGAGATATTTAGTCAAGTAAAAATGATCTTAAGAGTCAAAGATGTGCAATGGAAAAAATATTTAAATTGTTTGGACTAATAAAATGTTTGTAATACTTCTTGTGCTTAAGATGATTTTTAATAACATATATATATGTGTGTGTGTGTGTGTGTGTATGTGTGTTTGGAATGTGTTTCAATTATAAAGCTCAAGTGAAAATAGGCCCTAAAGATGATATAAAAGGAGAAGGAAAAGCAAGTCAAAATTATGTAAGTAATATGACACATATTTATCAGTAAAGGAGGAAGAAAAAGAAACACCTGAAGACGTGACTTAAGAGTTCCTTTTAAAACAAGTATCATTCAAAATATGATTTGGTTATGAACTAGATTCTATGATGGCACATTCATCACACAACTTAACTGATTATTCACACACAATTAGATTTAGTTAGGATAGGGACTCTTACAGGCACTTTAATCATTTGCTTCGTGAATTGAAAAGGGGTGTGCATTTGATTTACTGTCATCTGGGTGGGTGATAAAGATCAGCTAGTTGATAAATGTGGCAAATGAATTTGCTGATCGAAGCTATCCTTCCATTTGTTTTGCACAATAATTAAAGATTAATTAAATCAGACATGTCTCTAATGAAAGACTCTTACCTGCAGTTCTCTTCATCCAACTGGAAAATACAAACCAGACCACGATGAAAATTCTTCAAAGAATGAGGGATTGGATAAACAGAAAAGAGAATATTTGTATTGTTTTGCAACTATTGATGCAAGCAATATTTAACATTTAAACTCTGCCTAATTGGAACAATAATTACCTTTGGGCCTGACATTGGTAACATTAAAGAAATGAACATGTAACAGTATAGAACTTGTAAAGCTGTTTTTTTTTAAAAAAGTGCAAATGAATTCTAAGTTTGACAGAGGTAAGCATGGCCTTCAAACTCAAAAACTTCTGAACCTACTAACAGTGCAGAAGAAGAGCTGTTTCAAGTGCTTCACGGCTGTGTAGAAGGCATGCTTATTTGTCATTATCAATGCCCTAAATTATTCTTCAAAAAAAGCCTTACACTTCTGTAACAACTAAGTTTGCTCAAAAATATGACTCTTTATGTGGGTGTTTCCCATTAAAGTGAGAACTTTGTGTGTGCCTGTGTGTGTATGTTGGACACGGATGGTTGTAGCATCTCTGATCGGTTTATGGGGAGTTTTGGTACTGCTCTGCCAGAAGGCATCTGCCGTGCCCCAGGACATCTTCACAATGACAGCACATGGTGACAGAGTTCAACCTCCTAACTCATGATTTAAACTGTCATGTTGTAAAGCACAAAATTATCAAAAACAAGAGTAAAGAAAGCAAAAATTTGAAGGCTATACAAGTTTTTCAGGTTTTGATGGAAATGGGTTGACGCATCATGAATGCTACTACTTTAAAAACATCTATTTCAGGAACTTCTCCAGAAGATACAGGGAAAAAATCAACCTGAAATTCAGTAATATTGAATGTAAAATAGACACGTAAGATAACAAATGAAAAGTGGAATAGTTATCTACAGTGTATTTTAGATACTTATTTTAGTTGGGGTACATTCCTTCTCTTGGTGAGGGCCAGTGTGAGGGAAAATATATTTAATTTGAAATCTAACTTTTAGATGGTTAAAATTATGTCATTTGACTTCAGACTTAGTGGGTTTACTGAAAACAGAAAGTGATGAAAAATTAATAATTTAAAATTAGAGATCTTTTGTAAGCTTTTTCCTCTGAGATTTGTTTAAAAGCTTTGAAAATATCCTTGAATTTTTAATCAAAGTTGGAGTGCAAGGAAAGGATGCAACTCCTTATAAATACTGTCAGTTTTACTGACAACTCAAAAGATTAGGGTTGTTTACCTGCCTCCAACAGCTGTCATATTTGTGTGTCATGGCAAAATGATAAATCAGACATCAGAAATCTCTCACAAAGCTTTATATTTTTGCAATATGAAATGTTTATGTTTTGCAAACATGAACGTCATTGGGCTGTACTCTAGCCCTTTTTTTTCTTCTTATGATTTGCCAGGGCAGTTCTAATTGTATTTAAAAACCTCATGCTTCTCCTTATGCTGCGCACACGTTATTTCCCATGGCAGTAAAACTTACTGCCCAGGTCTTACACTCTCATGTTTTAGGCTAAACTTCCTAAAACTTACGCTAGATGACTATGAGAGAACAAGATGTTTCAGTCACAGGCCTTGAACACTTCCACATAGAGCAGGTAGCGACAGGACCAGGGGGAATGGCTTCAAATTGAAAGACAGCAGGCTTGGTTTACATACCAGGAAATAATTCTGTGCTGTGAGGGTGCTGAGGCATTAGAACAGGCTGCCCAGAGAAGTTGCGCCTGCCCAATCCCTGGAAGTGTTCAAAGAGGGGCTGGTTTGATCTTTGAGAAGCTTGTTCTGGTGGAAAGTGCCCCTGCTCATGGCAGGGATTAGATGGTCATTCAGGTCCCTTCAGCCCGGCCCATTCTCTTAGTCTGTGCACTGGGTTTTACTAAGCTCTACAATGTACATAATTGTTTGAAAAAATTATGAAAATAGATAGAAAAATCTCACAAAATATTAATTCCACATTTCTTTGTCAACTGAAATCAAATCTCCATTATCTTTTTCAAATGCGCATAAAAGGCAGATTCAGAGATAAGAGAAAGTTGAAGAAGATATTCTTCAAAAATTAAAAGGGCATTGTGATATTTTGCAAAATGTAAAATATTGTTCAAGCAATATTAATGATGTTTTTCATCATCACCAGTTTTTTATCAAATCTTTACTCCCCTGAAAGCAATCACACATAGTGCAAACTTGCTGTGGAGACACAGTTCTTGTGAGGAGGTGACCATGTATCTAGTGTGTTTTTAAAAGGACAGAGAAAAGCACTTTCATCTTGACACTGTAGACTACCTTGAGAACAGGTTACAAGGAAAGCACTATCAATGGTATGAATCAATAGAAAGAAAAATCTATAGGGAACAAGAGACATTGACCTTGTGTTATAAACCTCTATTTCTTGTTTCCTGAGTACATATTAATTGATCCTCCAGTACCTATTTATAAACACTTATTTTCACCCTCTGTAGCAAAAAAGTCAGCCTTGTTTTCAAAGGTCTGAAAACCCCTGAATGATAGTTCGCAGCATAAGGAGCTGCAATATGTGCTGGCTCATGGCAGAGAGATGCAACTCACTTTTAAAAATATCAACATTTCACTATCATACCTTGCATTTATTCTGAATTAGAAGTCTCATTGAATGAAATAAAGCACACAGGTGACCTAGAAAAAAAAGTAACTAGATCACTTTTACCATAAAACTGCACAATTTATTGTCCATTCTGCTGTCCTACATGATAGTTTTTAATCCTTTGCATTGCTATTTACAATGGTCTTTAATAAAACTAGAAATATAAACCAATTTTATCTACAGAATGTTAAAGCATAAACAAGAAATAATTAACAAGACCCTTCCTAAAGTACATTGTGAATCAGTAAATAGTTTTGAATGTCATGAGATCTGTCATGGAATTTGCATCGACATGATAGCAGGATATTTGATCATCTACTGAGATATTGTCTCCAGTTTATTGAGGTTTTTTATCCATCATGAAGAAGCAGGATTCTACGGGGTACTAACATGAGGTCTAATCACAGTTCTTGAATCCTGCATTTTTCAAAAAAAGATTTAGTAATCTGAGATATAAATTTGAATTGATTTTGTCCTCAACTATTTATTTTATAATATACTGGTTTTCTGTAATGCTTAGTTTCACTAGGTTCTTGCATCAGAATGGTCATCTTTTAGCCCATTTTTAAATTTACATTTTAAAATGAGAATATACACTGCAAATCCCAAAACCAGGTGCCATAGAGAAAATTACTTTAGATGTCTTCCCTAGGTCTTCCCAATATAAAACCTAGGGATTTATATTCATTACATATAAATATTCATAATTACTTTTATGGTGATATGTATTATTCTGCCTTTATGACAAGAATCACGTTCCTTAATCATTCAGCAGTTCTCAAGTAGTATGAAACATGAATGATAAGTGTGTAGTGTGTTTTCTCCAGGAAATGCTTTATGGCCTGTGCAATACAGATGTTCTTGTCTAATCTTCTAGGATAATTCTGCCAGTTACTGCTTAATGACGTTCTCATAAAATTTTCCATTGTGTTTAAGTAAGATCATTCCTGGGAGCTCAGAGATTTTTCAAACAATAGCTTACAAGGCAAATTATTATCATGACATGATTCTGTTCCTCTGCTCTACTCTCATGAGACCCCACCTGTTTGGCTGTGAGGTCCTCACCACAAAAAAGACCTGGACTTATTGGAGTGCGTCCAGAAGAAACCACAAAAATGATCAGAGGAATAAAGCTGCTTTCCTCTGAAGACAGGCTGAGAGAGCTGGGGTTGTTCAGTCTGGAGAAAAGAAAGCTCTGGGGAGACTTCATTGCAGTCTTCAACTACTTAAAGGGAAGTGGTGGGCATGGGGTCGGAAGAAAATCCTTCTGTATCATAAGAATATGTAAAAAAAAGTCACAGAAAAGAATTTCTAAAGGACTCAGAATCAAGCACAGACTCTCAACAGTAGGGTCTTTCCTGAGTAAATAAATCTTCAGCAAAACTGTGCAACAGAAAGGGAGAAAGCAGCTCAGCAAACACAGACCAGAGTAGCATAAGAAGGAAAGAGTTCACTATAAAAGTGCACCATATTTTCAGCTAATATGAGCTAACATGGTATCAATGATTTTGATGGGCCAGTATTTATTAATTCTGAGAAAGCAATCCAGAAAGAGAATTTCTATATGAGTGATACGTTTTCTTTTTAATTAGAGGAAGAGGCAGATTGTTACTTATTGCCTGTCTGACAAGAAGAATGCTCAGGCTCGAAAGAGCAATATTATTTCTCCTCTTAGTTCTTTGCAACAAACAAAAACTTAACCTCTCCTACTGTAGAACACTATAAAATTACATTCTGTTGTGTAAACAGTATACCAAGTGTTAAGAATGAATTTTATATGAAAAAGCCTCTCCTCTGGATTAAGCGATCATTTTATATTAGTTGCACATCAGCAGCAGTTGCAAATTTTCAGGGTATTGCCTTTTTGGTTTCCACAGTTGTTTGCTCCCCAGGAAAGATTACAATCCTTTTTCAATTCCTTTACTATGTCACCTTACTATAACCTACATTTCCTGAAATGATCCACTGAAATAAATAAAAAAGATATAGCGTGTTTTACTCTTAAAATGGCTTGTCACACTTATCTGGTTTAGAGCAAGACCACACAGCTGAATCAGCAAACCTGAGGGTGTCATGAAATCCTGCAAGGGATGGGCAACAAAATA
Organism: Calcarius lapponicus; assembly: GCA_039654755.1. Classification (NCBI taxonomy): domain Eukaryota; kingdom Metazoa; phylum Chordata; class Aves; order Passeriformes; family Fringillidae; genus Calcarius; species Calcarius lapponicus. The sequence continues at coordinate 9,849,693 of CM077463.1, forward strand.
TCTTAAATTAGATCCTCCTCCAGCATAACGGTAATGGAGAATGGAAGTCACAAACAGAATGAAATTGGGCTATGTCACAAATTCCATGTCTTTTACAGCTGTAAGAAAGCAATCAAATTGCTCTGCACATACCTCCTCCCCAGCTGAGTCAGCCCATATATCCTGGAGGTAGAAAGAAATATAGGGAAGTGGAATCTTCACTGCTTTTGATATGAATTTTTTAGGATTGCTGATCTTCAGTATATCCTGGGGTCTCAGTTTTTAGAGTGATCATACAACACCTGTTCAGGCAATTTTATTCCCAGATCACAGAAATTTATTTCTAATACACTGTAGCAGTAAAGATTTGCCATTTAGAAGAAGTCAGTTTTTCAAAATCATGCCAAACCCACTGGAAAGGTCATGTGTAATTGCATATACTGTATAGGTTTGTCAGCTTCCCTGTCAGGTACTAATGGGAGCATTTTTGAAAGACTGAGCCACTGCTACCCTATATTACTGGAAGGACAAATGGTGTAATCTATGTGTTTATTCAGTAATACAGCTGACAGATGCATCTCTAGGTATATAAACTGCTTCAGGCTATACTTAAGCATCTTCTTCAGCCACTTTCTACAATACTGTTATCACAGTCAAAATATATTACTTGCAGCATATAAAAAGTTTTGGACATTGTACTCATTCTTTCAGGATAAAAAAGGAGGACAATTCATAATAGCTTCAAACAGCTTGCCAAAATATCACCTAAAGCAGTGGGATTCAAATCTAATTATACATTTGACAGGTTTTAGAAACAAATGGAAATTGTCCCAAGCATGTTGACAAGTACAAGGTAAGAAAGGAGATAAGAAAGGAGAGCTGTCCTCAAATCATTAATAGCCAGATTCATGAATTTCTTTCAGAAGATTAGATATCAGCCGGGCAAATGTTCACACCATATTTCTAAGCCATTTAGACAACCTTGAAAATGTATTTCTGAAACTAAAATAAGACACAGTTCAATTAAATGCGTGCCATGACTTTTTCAAATGATCATGTGTTTAAAGCAAATCTTACAGACATACAGTTCTGTACTAGTCTCCTAAGCTTACACTTGAGAATTGCTGGTACCACTGTCAGAGATGATTTTAATATTAATCTGGTACATAAACAGTGAAACTGCAATTGAGGCTTCTCATAGGAGAAAAGTCTTATATCCAGTTATTTATCTAGCTCACCATACCATTTAAAGATTCTTAGGAAGCCTTACAGCTCATCTGCTTTAAAGTCAAATCTGAATCTCTTTAAAAAATGCAGCCCCACTATTCATCAGTCATTCTATTCATCAGTCACTATAGAACCACACAATGGTTCAGGTTGGAAGGGACCTCTGGAAGTTATCTGGTTCAAATTATCTGGCAAGTTATGTTTGTCCTGCCACTGCGCATGACGGAGAAGAGTCAAGTTCCATCTTCTTTCAAGTATTTATATACATTGATAAGATTCCTCCTGAGCCCTCTGGTAAAACTGTCCCTCCTCTGTCAGTCTTTCCCTATAGGAGAGGTGCTGTAGTCCCTTCATCACTTTTGTGGCTCTCCACTGTACTCCCCCCAGTATGTTCATGTCTTTCTTACCCCTAGGGAGCATGGAACTGGGAAAATGCTCCCGATATGGGCTCTCCACAGCTGAGGAGCTGGCAGGGTTCACCTCCCTCAACCTGCTGGAAGAAATTTGCCTAATGCAGCCCAGGATTTCCTCTCTCACAAGGAATTTCACCAGCTTATGTTTAATTTGGGGAAAACCAGGAACTCCAGGCTCTTTTTTGTCAATCTGCTTTCCAACTGGGTTGCCTCCAGCATGTACTGGTACATTGTGTTTTTTCTCTCCAGGTTCAGGACTTCTCTTTGTTGAACTTGATGAGTTTCCTTTCAGACCCTTTCTCAAGTCTTTTGAGGTCCCTTTGGGGGTCAGCATGACTTTCTGGCAAATCCCTCCATCTTGACTTCTGAACCCCCATTCTAAAACACCAAAATTTACTTTTCTATCTTGTAACAAACTAACAATCATTCTACTTAAACTCTCGTGGCTTGTGAATTCTCATATAAGGTTGGCAATTTTTTCCGTGGGTTAAAATGAAAGCTGCAGGTGTCTTTGGCTTTGTGCCAAGGTCTCTGAGTCCCCGGCCAGGGGCTCGAGCCATCCAGGGCACCCAGAGGGATGTCCTGGGTTCTGAAACACTACTTTCACATATTTACTGGAAGATCTCTCCAAGCCTCTGCTTTCATTTCTGCATTATCAAATAATACTTTCTCTCTAGAAGACAATGTCTTTGGAGCTTTCTCCTGAGGTGTTCTTAACTTCTCTGCCAAACTTAATTTGACATATTTCTTTCAAGAAGAACGGTATGTTCTATGAGTCATTTAAGAGCCTGTAGTTCTATATTTACACTAACACAGGGAGAGCATTGAAAAACTTATCTTCCTTTCACATGTCACACCTGTAAGGCAGAATCAAGTTCTCTAACAAGCTAAGAGGAAAATTCAAGGAAAAGATTTTTCTGAGATGTTCAAGTAAATAGCATCCTATTTTCATTATTTTTGTTTCCATATATATTGAAAAGTTCCCATAAAACCTATTGAGGTCAATAAGTCTCTGTTACTGTTTTGGTTTCTAAAGCTAATTCTATGAAGAGGAGAAATTATATATTATAAGTGTAGTGTGTTCTCTTTAGTTTATTAAAAAAATTAAATTGCAGGCATTTTTCCTTTGAATGTAGCATTAAAAAAATAGACAGATTCTTTCTTCAGAAATGCTTAACTGTGTCACTCTGCAAACTCCAACTTTTGTAGAAATTTCTCTTGTTTCCTTTTAAGATTAGACCATGGCTGCTGAATACTTCAGTTTTATGTCAGCATTTATTTTGCCTTTAATGAAAGACACAGAACTCAAGTACCATTCTAATAGCATCTCAACTCAAAGAGCCATATCATGCTATACATTTTTTTCTCATTTTCTCCAAAGAACAAATTATCAAATTATCAATTCATTCCAATTCATATCAAACAAATTATCAGTTCATTCCCCCCTATATCCTTTGCTTCCTATTTCCTGGAGATTAATACCTTCTTCAGTCCAGATATTCTTATCCATAAACTGAGAAATGCTTATTTTTGCATCACCTGAGATTTCTTCCTGTTAAGTATTGGTCAGAGCTAGGATTGATGCTCTTTCTGTTATATAGTGTGTCATCAGCTTAGAATATCCAAGAGGAAATTTCTTCTGTTTCAGATAATCAAGCATTGCAGCCATTCTTCCGTGTCTTTTTATAGGGATATTGCAAATTTCCCAATATTATCAAGGTTTATGAAATTATCAATTCAATTAACACACAGTGGAAAAAATAGCACTTTGATGAATTTTCATCCAGAACTGAAATTGTGAAACCCACAGAATATATTCCAGTGGCCAGCGTGAGAGGGAGATATGACAAGTCAACTTTAGAAAAATACAAAAAAATATTCCTTTAACAGAGTTCTTGTTCTAGACACTTATTACTGCTCTTATTACTGGATTCTGGATGAGGTGCACAAACACTTTTCACATTTTCAAAGATAATGCAATAATGTTGACAACCTTCTAGTTCACAGTTAAATTCTTCTAGATCCAAGCAAGGAAATTGATGCCATATTTAAATTTAAAATTAGTATATAATTTTGGAACAAGTATGTTCTGTACTCAAAATAAAGGCCCTGGATCCCCATATATTTGCATTATAGTCAGTCTGCTGTATCTACTCTGGTTAATTTAATATATTTGGAGATCAGTCTGTAGAGCAGCTGAGAAAACTTCTAAACCTTAAAAAGTGAGTCAGCATTCAGACCATGCATCTCTGATTGTTTCTATTGTAGGCTGAGGAGAGTAATTAGGATTGAGCAGTATGTAAGTGATGTGTGCTGATTATGGTTAGCTGACCAGTGAAATGTGAAGGACAAACTAGAAGTTGGCAACTACGATTAAACCTGATTAGTTTGATTCCTGCAAAGAATAAAAAGAGAGTAGTTTTCTGTCTTCAAGCAGATTTGTACTGAAACTCATGTATAAGCATAAGACTTTGTGTGCATAAATAAATAGAAAGCATAGGGACCATAGCTATGGTTCAGTTATTCCTTGAGTGACTATATACATCCTTCACAATTACACACACATTCACACTGTATTCTTCTTGCCTTTTTTCCTAAACTGTTAACAACTATTCTGAATGTGCCTTTATTAAAATAATCACTTTGAGAAATTTTAAATATTCACACTTTTGTTTCCTGTCAGAAAACATATGGTATGAGAGAATTGACTGGGTTAAAACCTTTTCTTGAAAGAATAATAATTTTCATAGATTATAAATAGTTTTGGGGACAGAAGGATATTTTTTCCACAGGAAAGCTGCAGTCAGTGAAAAAGAGAAAATCCCATTTTTGAGTTTTTAACTGGACAAAATGTGGGAGTATGGTTTCACTAAGGAGTATTAGCAGTTGCTTTCTTTCATGAAGGTACTGAAATAAGTCAAGGCAAAAAAAAAATGGAGGGGGGGAAGAATGTGCAGATATTCCTTCAAAGGTATTTGTAGACAAATATGGAAAATTATGGGAAAATTGGCTTGAGGGTTGCCCTTTAAGAGAGGAAAACAATGGATTCTTGTCTGCTTTTAAAAACTGTCCATTAGATTTACATTTTAAGAAAGAAATCTCATTTTCTACATACTAGGCTCCCAAATTTGGTTTTTAATAATCAAATCTCTCTTAGTTCAGAGAAAAAATAGAGGAATACTCTGAGATATAAGTGCTTATTAGTACCAGAATAAGACCTACCCCACATTTAAAGGGCAACTTGTAAATGAAAGCAAAATAGAAAAGAGGCAGCTGATAATTTTAATCCAGTGCAAGGTGATTATTGTGTCTAAAGATGACTCAACAAGGGTTGTGTAAACTAAAAAACAGAGAGAGTGAATCTTGAAAGCTATGTCCAGATTGTTAGCAATATGATGAAATTCATAAATCATGCAAATAGTCAACTAGAGAGCAAAATAGAAAAAAAAAAGTCTGAGAATTACTATATTTCTTCTGGTAAACAGCTACTTTTGATGAAAAATGTAAGTCACATTCTCTCACTTTTATCTCAAGAGAATATGAGAGGGAACTAACTTGGAAGAGAGAAAATTCTTGGATGCCTAAGGACTGATTATTTATAGTCTGCCTTGGAATCAGACTATTAATTTCTACCAATGTCCTTCGTAAAGATATCCAAGTACTGATAACAGGAAATACAAATAGTATGCTTGGTAAAGATTTAACTTCTCAAATGAATCAAGATTAATAAGTCATAGAACTTAAAACCAGTTTATAAACGTTTAATTTATAAAAATTAGGTATGAAGCTTAAAACACACTCAAAGTAGGTACTTTTATCTCTCTGTTCTTAAAGAATATTTCAATTTCTACATCTGAGCTACTGGTGACCTTCGTCAAAGTATGTCTGAATACACCACTGTTTATCTCATTGTTGTCTATGGCATATACTACCAAACAGAAAGAAAGTTGGAAATAAGCTTGTGATTTGTTGTTTCAAAATAATCCTCATAATCTGAATATTGCCTGTTATTCCTAGGCAACATGCAGAATTCCTATATTTAATTTTTTCACAATTTCTTATTCTTCTCACTAAACTATAGACAGTGAAGAACAAATAAAGTTCTGGCAAAAGATGTAATCTTAAAATTCATAGCACTCAGTGTGATGAATAATCTTGTAAAATTCTCAGAAAAAGTCTATTTTTGCTTTAAAAAATTGGTTCTATATGTCCTTTTGCTTTATATAAAATTGTGCACTAATATGAATTCAATTAAATAAGCAAGGCATTAAGTGCTTGCTCTAGTTACAACGTGGCTCACCTTTGAAATCAGTTACCGAAGAGCATATGAAATGGAAATTATAATAAGGCATGTTTATTATCAATCCATCAGTTAATTTTCCTACTGTGCTGAATTCTAGATATGATATCATTGATGAACCCGATTAAAATACTGATCATGCATCAATAATAAAAGGAAAAATGCATTATAAATTAATAATCTAACATCAAATATTAAATTTCATTATAATACTGATCAGAACATCCTTTATGTTACTTAAAGAAGTTTGCTCTCCCTCAGAATAAAAAGTTACAAGCAATAACACAGTTGGATATTCTCTTACAGGACAGTTCTTCTTTTGACTTGGGAACATATCAAAGTTTCTGAGTTATAATGATAAGTTTTCCATAAATTTTTTCTTTGTGTGAGCCCTCCATATTTTCATTCAAAATGCACTGTATGAAAACTGCGGCTCACACTGCCAAATAATTACTTACAGAGACATTGGTGGCATTCTGAGTTATAGACCTTTGTGGAAAAAAGCATCCAGGACAAAGAGAAAAATATAAATAGATTATTTGTGGGTCCGGCATTATATTCCATTATGAATTATATTCCATTATGTCAGTTGTAGAAATAGAATTAGAAGACATTAATTTTGTTTTAATCCTAGTTTTCATTTTGAAAGCACTGAAAAATCTTTAAAAATCATAAGATTTTTATCTATCTAAAAGTCAGATTAATTCAAAAGATTGATGTGGTTTCATAGCTATCAGCGTAGCTATCAGCAGTGGATGCTTGGATTAAAATAATGTGGACATCTCTGAAGGGAGCTGACTTCATAAATGGCCACTGGTTTTAAGCTACCAGTGACTTAAAGACTCCCAAAACCAGTCTTTGTTTATTATATTTTTAATACTTTTGTATTTTCAGAAAGGATTGTTGCCTTGCTATTTAAATCTATTTCTAGACTTTTATAACTACCCTGTACTTGTGTCATATTTGGGACCCTTACCAATAGCCTGGATTTAGTCTGAAAGTTGACCATTTTTTTGCCATTTCTTCTTTGCTGTCTTAAACCAATTGGTAATCCAATAAATTAATTTTTCATATCCACTTACAGATTAGTTGCCCATGATAAGACTTTTACAGAAGTTTTCTAAATCCAAATGCATTACATCTGTATGTAAATCTCTTTCAAAGAATTCTGGAATAATTCTGAGGCATGCTATCTCTCCAAATTGCCATGTTGTCTCTACCCCTGTGCAAACCGCTTATCCATGTCTGCTGTTTGCCTTGGGTACTATTGCTTCTGCCGGTTGCTTAGAAGGCAGCCCATTAATTATGATTTTCTCCTTTACTCATGAAGGGTTCCAGGCAGGGAGCGTAGGTCGTGCGCTTTGTGGGAGCTGGGTTGGGCTGGTTGCAGCTCCTGCCTCTGGATCAAGTGCCTGCTGCCTTCCCTGCCCGAGCCTGAGCTGTGTCAGTGCCCCATAGGAAGGGCGCCACTGCCCAGCTAACAGGAGCCCCTGGGGGGCTCTGGGAACCTGTTCACTCTTAGCTGGGAACATCCAGGCAGCAGCTGCCTCGGGTAAAGAAAAGCACAACATAAATCCAAACAAGCTCAAGACAGGAGAAAAAATCTTCTCCCCCGGCCCACCAAATTTCATACTCATCCTTCCAAAGACCTCAGAATGGTGATGTCATGTCTTATAAACTTCTCTTTTCCTCCTTTCAGGATGAAAGACTGAATTAACTGAGCCTGTTAATTTAAGGGTGTCCTGGGATATTTAAGAAATGTGCACAGTCCCTTGGAAAAGAGCTAGATGCCAGGAAGGGCCAAAGGATTGCACAGCAGCTTTAAATCTGTCATTAAGAAGCCTTTTATCGTCATTAATTGAATAGTTTGTAGAACTGTAGTGTTAAAACATTAACAGTACTGCCAATGAGTCCCTAGATCCATGTGTGTGGTGTTTTTCCTTTTGCTTATGACAAGATATTAAAGGTGGCAAGCAGAGAGATCAGAGCTGTCACCTTTTTAAAAGCTCACACTGCATATCAAACAGTTAATTTCTCTGACACTTAGCCTTTTTAAAGATATATCTCTCCTTCACAGTAAGAAGCTAAGCAATTTCATATTTGACTTTGCCTGAAATATGATAAATGGTGTTAAAACAGATCTTGATCCTTCGTATACTTTTCTTCTAGGCTAAGCAATTAAAAATAAGATTGTGGAGTCAGTGTTTAGAAGACTTAAATCTTTTATAGTAGTCCTACAGGAAAAGGTTGGGTTTCAAATCTATGTACAAAGAAAAATCAGAAAATGAAAATCACTGCAAACTTAAAGGTTGCCATTACACCTTGGACAGACTTGCTTTCCTTCTCAGTGTCTTCCACTGCTCTTCTGAAGCATGTGCTTCAAGTACAATTCATGGAAGCCTTCTTTCATAATGAAGGCGTGTTTTAAAAAATGAAAAAAACCCCCACAAATAGATGGTGAGAGGTAGTACAGCGGTAGAAATAGATAATTATGATCTGTTCATATCATAGTACTTTAGGAAAAATGCATATAGACAGTTTCAGTGGAAGCTATAGTATGTCTTGAGATAGGTAGATGGGTGGAGGGTTGAATGCAAACTCTCCAGAGAGACAATCTGTAGTGTTTTTATTGGGTATCTATTGCATACACTTGATGAAATTAAAAACTAAAGTATGGCTGACTTTAAAAAGATGAATAATCTCACTGAAAACAATGGAATCAATGTTCTGTCTGAGGTTCCATGTGCATTTCCTCATAAAGTAGGCATCAAATGAATAATTAATGATCTCATTTTTGTTACCCTTTTGAGTGAAATTATTTTCTTACTGTATTTACCCTTTATTTTTTATTTAAGCTTGGCTAAATATGCTGGAAGTTAAAGTTTACCTTCATTGCTGAAAACACCAGAGTTTTTTCCTCTCTAAAAATCTGATTTGGCTGAAAGTTTAAAAAACTTATTACTGACTGTAAAGCTGAATAGAAACAAACAAGGAGTGTTGCACAAATAGATGCAACACTATATAAAGCTCAGAGCTCAGAACTTTAAGCAAGGCTATGTTTGGAGACGTCTTCAAGATAAAGGAATTAATGCAAAAATGGGTCTACTATCAGATTCAGATATTTGCAATTCACAGCCAAATGTGGGTTTTCAGTGAATTTTAGTTCCTTGGTTGGGGGGGTTAATTATTTTTATATTATTTTTTTAAAAAAATATTAATAAATAGAAGCAATTCCATGTTCTCTCTGTTTCTTAAGATCACACTAATGAAGTCTTTCTAAAGGACAAACACCTATAAGCAGATAGAGGTGAAAGGTCCAAAAGCCTTCTTTTCAGTTCAGCTTTCTCTGATCCCTCCTCTCCATTACGGTAATTGCTGCCCTCAAACTGCAGTTCTGAGGACAGTTTGCAATATCCTGCTGATATGAATGGTAGTATTCCCATTCCATTCATTTCACTGCAGATCAAACTGTTGGGTACAAGTGCAAACTGTTATTTCCCAATATTTTAAGTGCCTCTTTCCTATAGTGCATAGTTCTATGTCATAGGAAATTTTGAGAAACGCTTTGATCTCTGGAGAGAAGCTGTTTTAGAGACGAGCTCACATCACTTGTGAGTCACCAAAAGTGTTGTAATGGTTTTTTTATATATGTCTGCCTATCAAGATTGCACAAACATCAGGTTTGCTAATTAATATCTGTTATTGCTTTTCCACCCATAAAGAAGAATAGAAAGTTAGAATCAAATAGGTCTATCAATCAGGCTGTGTTACGGTGAATCAGGACTTTGCTAATGCTAATGACATATTTCTAAGCATCCATTGCTTCTTTAATAAGTAATACAGAAACTAAATGGCAGCTGAGTAGCCTGTTGAGAACAATTAACCCAAAGCAGATGGCACTACAAATACAATTCTTAAAGGGTCTCTTCTTGTTCGGAATTTTTACCTTCCTTGTTGATTTTACCCCCTGGTTGAATTAAGGCCTTTATTGACAGATTTAAGATGTTCCTGACATTTGATTAGCAAACTTCATACCGAGACTGTATTAAAATTTAATATCTTTCAGAAATGAAAAGCAGTTTCTACTGGATGCTTTCTTCCCAGGTCTAGTGTTTGGTATCATATAAAGCTTTATAGTTCAGCAACTAAAAATCCTGAGAAAACAGTACAAATGCAAAGATCTGAAATACCAACAGCTTTGAAGCATTAATGTTAAGGGTCAAAAGAGTTATCACCAAAAAGTTTGGTTAGTTTACAAAGATTTTAAGAAACCTTAGGTGGATATAGAATACACTAATACATATATATATTTAAGCATTTGAATTTTATAAGTGCTGATCTTTTAAGAAGCACAATGCATAAATGGAGGCTGATTGACTTTCCTGGCATAGGGCATAGACTTCAATGGCCTAGGTTTTAGAGATTTCAGTGCAAATTAGAGTCAGATGTATGAAAAGACATCAGTGAAAAGTAACTCTTCCAGTATAACTGAGGCTTGCTAGACCAACCAGTGTCAAAGGTGCTATACTTAAAGGGACTCAATTGTCCTCAAGCTGTTTGCAGTTCTATTTCTGACACCCATTCTGGTGTTACAGTAAGCAATGATTTTTGCTGCTCCTTTAGAGAGTGCTCAAAGCAGATTTCATCAGAGGTAGATATATGGGGATTTAAAGTATCATTTGCATACAGAGTGTTTTAGACATGCAGAATGGTTGACAGGAAGATTTGCAAAGTTATTAAGAACAGTCTTGGGAATGTCTTTTTTTTCAGCAATAAATGTTCTTTCTGGCTTATAAAATATATGTATTCAAAGTAAAAAGCAATAAATGTATATACAGAGGCCTATAGAAGTTTGAAATATGTTTTATTGTATTAATGTTAAAAAAACAAGAAGAAAAATTAAGAAAGCTGATGACATGGCTTTGAAAAAATAAAGCAAAAACAAGACAGGGCTGTATCAGAATGTAAAAACTTGAATCTACAGTGTTGTCTTCTTTAAAGAGCTGTTTTGTGGTGATTTTTTTCTGATGATTTCACTGTGATTTTCTGATGGTTTTCTGTGCCCTTCAGAACCTAAATACCTACAATTACAGGTTTTTGTACCCTATTTCTTTTGGGTAAGCATTAGCCATGCTGATCAATACCTAATCATAATTAAGCTTATTTTGAAGCAGTTGCACAGAATTCACTAGAAAACTTCTGATAAATACTAGCTTGTGGAAAAATAAACATGGTAATTTTAAAGACACAGAGTATTTTCAGGAAAAATCAGAAATTTTTTATCATAAATCAAATCACATTTTGAACTATATTTGTGAAGCTGTGTTTTTCTAAGATTGTTAATAACTGTGTTACTCTTCAGACAGTATATCTGTCTCAGTCTTAGCACACTGGAGGCTACACCTCAATGGTAGTAGATTTTCTGTGACATTTTAAAGTCTTACAATCCACATTATCAACAAAATTTATGGTGCAGATTTCACATTTGTCATTATTATCTAAGATGGAGCAACTCTGTAAACCTAATAATGCAAGTTTAAAAATACATAACCAATTTAAAAACAGCTATAATTATCTGAGAAAGAGAAAAATCACCCTAAAAAACCATTGCACACTCAGTGAAGTATAGTTGTACCTTGAAGGCAGGCAAGTTAGGAATGAAGGTGTGTGTTAATAGTACAATTAGATAATGATGATCAATTCATCCAAGGAGAGCGATTTCACCACAGCTGTTGGCTTGGCAGCAGAACACCTTCTCCTCTCTCCCCTGGCTGACAGGTGCTACCCAGTTTATCAGCTGCAAAGAACCACTGACCTCTTCTTCCTGCAAGAATTTCATAAGAGCCTGGGCTTCATGTCTCCTCTCCATTCTGTTGGGTTTTTTTTGTTATTCCCTTTAAAATGTACTTTGCTAGTTCTTCTGATTTAATATATCTTGATTAAATCGCAAAGACAACGGTCTTTACTTCTACTACCAACTTTTGTTTAGATAACATCAAAGCATTACAATCCCACCTAGACAATATGGGATCTTCATAATGTCTAATAGTCTTTTAAATTTTCCACTGCATTCTGGTCAGATCTCTTCCAGTCTCAGTTAAGCAAATGTCATATTTGAATTAACTCAAAACAGTTCCTAAAACATGTCTGGGTCTTTACTAAAGTTCTGTCTCTCACTGAATCATCACGTCTGAAAATATTTCTGGATTAAACTGACCACTTTAAAAAATGCAGGAAGCTTTCTCTCAAATTGAAAGATAAATCTTTCTCTACTAGCTACTATACCCTTGGTTAGGGAAGAACTTTCTATTATAGTATTCAAAGTCAGTTTGTCAATTTCCTTAAAATGTCAATTAAATTACTCTCATAAAACAAGAGTTACTTATAATAACAAATTGCTACTTTAAAAATTTTGTATGCTTGTCTTCAGTGATTCAATGTATATTTCTTATTCTATTTAGCTTGCTGTAAAAACATTAAGGAAAAATTATCAAATGTCATTAGGCGAAGTCCATAATAATAGCAAAATATTTGAGGGAAAGAATAAAGATGAAATATAGATACAATGCTATATTTAATCCCACAGAATAAGAGCATTAACCATTTTGAAACAGATGATCTCTAAGAATAGAAATGTTGTCTTTGCTAGTCATATTCACTATATAGACTCTTTGCAAAAGGGACAAAATGTACTAATAACACTGGTTTTGTTAACAACCTAGTTCTGAAGCCTGTGACCTTTTGTTAGAAACTTCTTGACACAGTAGTTCTAGGTAGCTGATACTTTGGATTCAGGTTCTAAACCATAATTCTTGCAAGAATTGATGTTGTGTGGTAATTATTTAAATTTTAGGCAAAGAAGTCACCATACAGGTTTTTAGAAGCAGATGGAAATATTATAATAACTTAGTCTATGGGATGTAAAGAGACAGCTTGCTGGAATATATCCACTGCTGAATCACCATCAAACAAGGAATTAACAGCTTAAAGTGACATTAAATCTGTATGTTGTCTGCATAAAAATAATATTTAAGGACAGTTTAGGTATTAATGTCAATCAGTGTAACCACAGATAGGAAGAAAGAATTGTAGGAGTAATATTTCAGGGTGGATGTTAGGAGGAAATAATACAAATCCTGTTAACCATCATCAGGACGATTTGTGTGCTTATCTTCCATACTTTTTCTATAGAACTAATTTGTTCTGTAATACAAAAAGGCTGGTGGAGCTGTTGGTACCAACAGCTGCAGACCTACTGCACAAGCAGAGATTATATTTAAAAGGAAAATAATTATAGTTAGGGCCTAGTCCCTCTATGGAATCAAATTAATCTCTATAAGTGGAGTATATCTTATACTTCTGAAATATATATAGCACCTTTACACCTCTCATATGTACATATATATATATGTACAGTTATTTTATTTAGAGCATGTACAGTGGCTACTCATCCTGAAATTTCCTAGATCTGCCACAAAAGTAATTGTTCAATCTGTTAGAATTACTGGTAGTGTCTGTAATGTGCTGCAATCAACAACACATTCTTGAGAACTTTTTGGTCCTGTTGATTATTTAATTGCTGTAGAAGAATATAATTTCTCCTGAACATTCAATGTGAGGAGGTGAATATCTGCTCCAGTGAGGTCTTCCATGGTCTGCAGAGCTCGAGCCATGTCAACAACCCTTTAGACTCCAGGGGAATTTCTGCTCTGACAACTGGATCACCTCCTTTCCCTCCTTCTCCACTGACCTTGGTGTCTGCGAGGCTGTTTCTCTCACGTTACAAGTCCATTCTCACAATTGCGATTCTCCAGTGGTTTTTTTTTTTTTCCTTTTCTTAAATTAACTATCACAGAGGCACTATCAGCATCACTAATGGGCTCAGTTTTGCAAGAGGCAGGTCCATCTTGGGGCTGGCTGGAACTGGCTGTGTCTCACATAGGAGCAGTTTCTGGTGTTTCATTATAGTAACCACGTCTGCATGTTCCCCCTTCACACACACACACACACATGACACACACACACACACACTCCTCAGGACAAAAACCTTGCCACACAAACCCAAAACACATTGTTATGAATTTCTTTGCTCCAGAGAACTGAGCTCATAAGTAGGGATACAGGATATAAGTGGTGAATTGGGAAATGATAGTTCCATGGTAAAAGACAGGCACGATGGGCAGAGATAGAGCTACTCTTAGCAGTTACAGTGCCAAAAAGAGAGAGCAGGGGCTGCTGATCTTCCCATGACAGCAAATAACAGTATTTTCTACTTTCTCTCTTATCAGCCTACTACATGGGATATTGTTCCTCCGCTAGAGTCAAATGGTTTTATGGATTAAGCTGAGAAGTGGACAGAACTTCAATAACAAATCATTCCCAAACAGTAATTTCTCTTTTTCATTATCAGTGGCATACACTTGACTGACAGCATCCAACTCAGCACAAATGTGTTCCCAGAGCTTCTGTGCTCTTCTAGATACAATTCATGCACACAACCTCTAAAGAATGTGGCAATATGGGGACAGGAATCTTATTTGGTTCCTGATTTTATTGAGCAGTTTTTCTGCCATAACCACAAGTTTTGCACCAGGTTCATTCCCAGTCTTGTCTGTCAAAAATCTTCATGTGTTAATAGTACACCTCTTGCTTGCTTCAGCTTTATATATTAATTCAGTTCACTGCTATGTTCTAAGCCTAATAAATAAATTTTGGTTCTTTTTAGTTTAGTGGGTGCTTGCCAGTAGTAACTTCTACTAACATTTAGCTTATGTTAGGATTATTTAGTATTATTAGTTAAATTCACTAAGTCACCTGTACTGCTCTCATGTTTTCAATGACATGCACAATTTTACATTTTTGTTTGGTGGGATTCTTCCCCCCACTTTATATACTGAGCATGCTGCCGCATGGTCTGGAATATCTCTCTGGTTATTTGGGTCGCCTGTCCTGGTTGTGTATACTCCCAACCTCCCGTGCACCCCCAACTCCCTTGCCAGTGTGGCTGTACAACAAGCAGAAAAAGCTTTGGCTCCGTGTAAGCCCTGCTCAGCAATAACAAAAACACCTCTATGTTAACAGCTCTGTGTTCAGCATGAATCCAAACCCCATCTTCATACTAATCAGAAAAAAATTAAGAAAAAAATTAACTCTACTCCCACCCAAACCAGCAATATTCCACCCCTTATTCCATACCACTTACATCATGCTCAAGTCCCAAAGCATTCAGTGCATCACTACCCACCACCTCTCTTCCTCTTCTTTAATGCAATACTCAGATATCATTCTCCTATTGAATTAATTAATTAATTAGTCCATGACTTTGGGCCTCATCTCTTATGGTGGTCACCTGGGACAAGAGAGGTTGCATGTGATGTGGAGTTACTGGACACCAAAGCCAGCTCAGGTCAGATCACTGCTGCTCTCAAACTGCTTCTTGTTAGGCTTCTCCTGTGTTGGCTTTTTTGGTTCCTCTTCTAGTAATTTCTGTAATAATCAACTCAAATCATGGCTTACAAAAAATTAAATACAAATCCATCACAATCTCCACTGATGGTCCTTTTGGCCCTGGTTTTAGGGTTTATCATTGCAATGATCTCCTCCCCTTGTCCCCAGCCTGGCTGCAATAAGGGGTTCCTGTCACAGAATAGTCCCCCATTAATATAGTGTCCACATCATAGTCCTCCATGGGCTGCAGGGGCCCAGCTGCACCAACATGGTCTTCACTGTGGGCTACAAGTGAATCTTTGCTTCTCCTGCTCTGGTGTTGGGTCCCACCCACAGGACATAGTTCTCCTTAACCTCGTCCAACATGGGTCCTCCTCATGGGCTGCAGCTCTTCGTGAGCCTCTCCAGTGTGGGTCCTCTGTGAGGTCACTAGTCCTGCCAACAAGACTGCTCTGTCACAGGAATCCAACAGGGTCACATCCTCCTTCAGGCCCCCACATGCTCTGGTATGGGATTCTTCCATATGTGACAGTGCCTTCAGCTCCAGTTCTGAAGTTCCAGCTTGCCCAGTCCAGTAGCCCTGAGACAGCAGCAGTACCCTGGACACCTGCCAGCCCAGGCACGTTGCCAGGGGCTGTTACCAAAACCTTCTCAGGCACAAATCAGTAAGGTGGTGAACAGTACAGCACTACAGCAAGCAGCGAAAGCAAAAAGCAGCCACTAACAAGTGACTCTAATACAGCCCCAGGAGAGCGAGCCCCATGGCAAACAAAGAACCCTGCTGACTACTAGCTAAGCAGCACCAACAGATATTCGAATCTAGTACATCCAGATTCAATCAGGTACATCCCAGTCAGATCTGTTCTTTGTCTCAAGCACTTTCAGCCACAAATCAGGTGCCAAAAAGGACTGCCATGGTTTAACCCCAGCCAGCAACCAAGCCCCACACAGCCACTCACTCACACTCCCACCAGCAGGATCAGAGAGAGAAACAGAAAGATAAAATATGGAAAATTCATGGATCTAGATTAAGATAGCTTAATAGGGAAAGCAAAAGTCATGCACACCAGCAGAGCAAAACCAAAGAATTAGTTCACTATTTCCCACTGGAAGGCAGGTGTTCAGCCATCTCCAGGAGAGCAGGGCCCCATCACAGTAGTGATGATTGGGAAGACAAAATCCATAATTCCACCCCATTACCTGGGTGTGGCAGTGTGAGAAGCAGTGAAGATCTTCATTCTGTATAAGCCCTGTTTAACAATAAGAAAAACATCACTATATTAACAACCCTGTGTTCAGCACAAAACCAAAGCATAGACCCATACCAGCCACTGCTAAGAAAATTAACTCTACTTCAAACCCAGCACAAGGTGCAAACGAATCATAGGAGAAAATTAAATCTCTACTCAAAAACCTCTCCATGAGAATCCACTTATGTATTGAAAGTTTTATTTCTTATTCTTGAAAGAATTCCAGCCTGTCAAAAATCAGTAATAATCTTTTTTTTCTTGTTCTTCTATTTTTCTAAATTCAGAAATAAAGTTTTTTTATAGGTCTCACAACCTAAAGGGTTACCAAGCCTGCTGCTGATAAAGATCACAGCTGTGGGTTCATGGGAATCCAGGAAACACAAGCACATAGACATTTTATTGTATGAATTTCCCTACTTGATTAGACATTATCAGAAGTATAAAAAAAATCACCACTGGCAAATATATATATATATATATATACTATTAATAAAGCAAATATAGACATATACATATATTCAGCTATTTTATGATCACAAATAAATAGTGTGGCAGTAATCAATAATGGCAACAATCAACAGTATTGCAGCAATAATAGCAGGAACAGATAACTGCAGCAACAACAATTTTAGAAAATTACAGGTTACTACAAACTTATCAGCAGTAAAGTGACTTATCAATAATGTCAGAGAAAATACGATAGTTTAATTATATGAATGTATACAATAGCAAAGTGCATGAAACAGATTTCAGAAGGGGAAATAAGCTGTCACTCAGCTGTCCCAGAAGTGGGAGAACTAACTTCACCAACCCCAGGGGAAGTCCCAGAAGGGCAGCAATCCACTTGAGTTTGCAGGCAGCCGGGTGTCCCCAGTGAGGGCTCAAGATCTCATAAAATCTTCCCACAGACTTTTGAAGAAAGCAAGATGTAGATGCAGTTCAGGGAGTTCTCAGAAAGAGAAGATCCACTTTTGATTAAAAATAAATCATAATTTTTTTGTAGAGGCATAAGAGGTCATAGGACAGCACCACTTCAAGCAGTAAATTGATGAGGGCAATTTATATTTTTTTCAATTGGAACCTAATAGATGATGGCATTCTCTGTTCTATGGGATAAAATTTTTATTTTTCCAGACTGTTTTCTACTGTTTTCCTGTTCTTGCTGTTAGAACAGCCAGTTGAAGTTACTGATTCTTACTTTCTCATTATGTTTTCCCCTTTTCCCTAACTATTTTTCACCTTTTTAGACTATGAGTCACTGTTACAATTCTCTGGGGTTTGGCTTTTTGCTGGTATCTCAGGATGTATCTAGAATATTTCTAGGTACCCAACTGTACTTGAAAGGTACCAGCTGTGCTCATAAAGGATGTTTCTGGTTCCTAGCCTAGTTCCCAGTCTAACAGTTCCAGTCTGGCAGGCATTTTTGCTGTCAGTATTTCAGCAAATGCATTTATTTCAGTATTTTTCCCCTATAGCCAGGACCATAACTTCTTTATGGCTCCTCACATCAAAATAAAATAAAATAAAATAAAATAAAATAAAATAAAATAAAATAAAATAAAATAAAATAAAATAAAATAATAAAATAAAGATAAATAAGAAAGGCAGGAAAGAAGAATGCAATGATTTATGCACCCTTTCTTTTGCACTGAATCAAGAACTTAATTCAAAGACTTTTGTTCTTACATTTTTCTGTTACTCATGAGTGAAAGTGGTGATAATACAACCTTCATTCTGCCCTTGTCATTAAGGTATGATATGCCCTTCTCCCAGGTGGTCAGAGATTGTTTTACATTTCTGGTAATACTTCAGCCATGGCAACAATTTTTCCAGAATGGTCAGCAGAGTCTTCCCATTAGCAATCAGTTGAAATTCCAAGTTTGAATAATTATCTGATGCTAAATGCTGCCTTACACTGCTCTAAAAGGCATCATAAAGAAATGGCAAATATCCTCAAAAAGTCAGTCCAATATTAACTATGACTAATATGTAGAAGCTAGTGATAGAATTTAAGCCACCTTAAAATAACGATTTATTTAAATTATTTACAGGATGTTTTTTTCAATTCAAGTCCTAAAAGAGAAAAGCAAAAATACATGACTGTCATCAGGAGACAGCCTGAAAATATAATATAATGCTTTTCAGTAATTACACTACATAAAAGATGGATATTTATTATCAGCTTTTCACAGATGTCTTTGATGTTCACACAGAGTCTGTAATATTCTTTAAGAAAATGAGAAATCTGGAATCCATTCAAACTATTTCTAAGAATAGATGTTGGCAAGCAGCCCTCAGAAATTTGTGGAGAGGTTCGGAAGCACTTCATTTTTTTTTTTTTTAATATTTGTGGATCTCAAAAGAAAAAATTAAAGAATTCTTCCAATGTAATGTATAAGAATCTTTTTATTTTCATTAGACATGACATTTTAGACCAGAAGAATGTAACAGGAAATCTCTAAACCACAGCTGAATGAAAGTTAGAAGAAAGCTTTTGGGTAAAAAAAATCCTTATATACTTTCCTAGCTTTTTATTGATTGAGGATTCTTGCTGTCCACTGATAGACAAGAGATAAAATGTTAGATCTTCCTTTAGACTTCTTTTTTTTAGATGCCATATTATCACTTCAATTCAAAGAAAGCTGATTTAAAATCACTACTAGTTTACTTTCCAATTAATGACATACATTTTTACTTTAAATTTCAAGCTTATCTTAAGCAGAGTAGGACTAGAAGCACATCATTTGGCATTTCAAATTAAATTTAATATTTTAAAAGTGTTCTAAAAAATTGAAGCTATTCTATAGGGATGAGGTCTCTCTCACACACTTAAGCAGAATTCCTTGAAGAAATATGAGATAGGAATGACTGGATAAATAGAAGATTTGCAAAGCTTCAGATTATGGTACATAACATTTAAAGAGGACTTCACCATGCTTAAAGCAGTTTTTCTTTGCAAATGAAAAAAACAGAGATGTGTAAACCAAGACACAGGGAGTAGTTATTAATCTACTAGTAACAATACTCCCTCACCTGAAACACTTTTCCTGCTTTGAGTGTAGCACTTTGGGAAAGAATTTTGCTGGAGAATATGAAGAGACATGCAATAAAAATGACTAAGGGTGAATCTAGAAAATACTGATCAGGAGTCACTGGAAGATCTGGATTTGTTGACTTAAGGAATGACTGATACAATTGTCTTCAAAAACATAAATAAGAGGTTTAAAAGGAAGGAATCGGAATTTCTTCTTGGAAGAAAGAGGAAATAGGGATGATACATAAACCATACAATAGTTCACATAAAACAGACATTTTTTATCTATAAGTAACAATATAAGATCATGTTCTTGAGCTCTTTACTTTCTGAGGTTTCTGTAAACTGAACACAGTACTCCATAGGTCTGTGCTTGTTGTCATAAGAGACAAAAATGACAAAATTATTAGGTCAGCTTTCCAGCCTTTATTGAACTGTTTGGGGATGATCAGAAGCAATATGGCACAATAAAATGAAATATCACATTCCCCTTTTCTTAGTCTTCATATTACAAAACAATTTGATAAAGGATTCTTTAAACATTCAGACTAAAACACCCCAGCTTCATAATATTAATCAAGATAATAAATTTGCTTTCAGAATTCAACATAAAAGAAACTATTATTTTCCAGAGACTGCAGTAAAACATTGTGTTTACTGCATAGACCTAAAAGACCTAAGCCTACTGGATTCAGACTCTAGAGAACTCTTAGGCAAATTATGCTGCTGTAAGTATTTTTAAATTGCAATTTAATGTTTAATTCCTGTAGCAATAGATAAAACATGTCCATACAAATTTCTAGATCATATTCAATTGAGATCTAGCCGTGCAAAGCATTGTGATGCACTTAACACACCTCTTAACACACCTTTCTGAAGAGATGATTAGTGAGAAAAAAATTTGTGCCAAGTTCCTTAACCCTGCTAAATTGGAAAAGTAAATGCATGCCTCTGATAAACATACGTTTTACCAATCATAACAAAATTACTACAAATTCAGAGCAGGATTTTGAAAGAAAAAAATATCCTTGTGTATTTTTACTTAAGCACTGAGTAGAAGTTAAACACATGCTTAAGTAACATGTTAGCTTAAAAGAGGAACCTTGAGGAATTTTAGTGATGCTACTTAGTTGTTACTATTCCTAACTCTATCATTTTCATTTCAGTATAAGCTTTATTTTCACTACAAGTTATTTCACTATTTTCACTGTAACTAAAACAAGATCTTTCCTCAAGACAATATTCAATAGAATCAAAAGGAAACTACTGGAGTGAAAATTATAGGTAGCAGCAAATTAAAATCAATTTATAAAACTAAATGTGCAAGGCTAGCTCAGAGAAAGTGAACATATATGCAAGTTTTGAAAAATGTATCATTTAGGCAGAATATTTTAAGTACATATTTAAGCCTTTAAGAACACACAAACACCAGAATAAGTTTATCTGTCATAAAAAGGTATATGATTTTCAATGAATAATAGATCTTAACTTCATATTCAACATTTAGGATGTGTTAAGTAAAAAAACCCCAAAAAACAACAGCTCTATTGACAAGTATTTTGTGAACTAAATTTAAAATCTCAGTTTTAAATTAACTAGACAAATTGTATTAAGTGAGTGATCTCACATTGTAAAAGGTTACCTCATGATAGACATATTTAATTAATTTTAGATATGAAAATTGGATAGGAAAAGGTCATAGAAATACTTAAACATAGCATAATCAGGTAATTAAGTCTGATAATTCAGATCATCATTGAATGATTAAAATTCATGATAATAATACCTGATTAAAATAAATATTTTTTGATCTCTACATAATTGCCTTCTATGGTAAAACAACGAGCTGTGTGGATGAGGCGAGAAAATGGGGATATGATCTGACTTGATTTCAATGAGGCATTTGTTCTGATCACAGTTTCTCTCACAGTTCCTCTCACACAGTTTCTTTGCTAATGAGCAGCTAAGATATGGAGTGGACAGAGGAATAGCAAAATTGATGGAAATTGAATACACACCAACTTTGTGGATGGCATCAAGTTGGGAAGAGGAGTACATGAGTCTGGACAGATGAGTCACACTCAGTGCGATCTCTGCAGGCTGGAAAACAGACCAGCAAGAACTCCATAAAAATTAACAAAAAATAAATGTGAAATAGTGCTCTTGGGACAGAATAATTATAATCTCTGTATCTAAAGGCTAGGGTCTGATAATTGAGGAGAAAATCTGATTAAAAGGTCCTGGGATTCCCGGGGCTCAATATGACTTAGAAGTGTGTCTTGGCAGCAAGGAAGGGCAATAGCTTCCAAGTGTCAATCTTAAACACGTACCAGCAGACTGTGGGATGTGATTATTCCACACTACTCAACATGGGGTAGGCCATGCATGGAGTTTAAGTTTAAGAGGGTCATTGATATATCCATACAAGACTGCCAAGATGGTGAGATATCGTGGGAAGATATGAAGAAGAAGTTGAAGGAACTGGATCTTTTCCTCCTTGAGAACAGAAGTCTGGTCTAGTGTAGAGGGAGGGGAACCATATTCCAATCATACTCAAGTTATAGGTAATTACAGAGAAGATGGATGAATATCTTCACAAGGATTCACAGTGACAGGACAAAAATCCACAGGCACAAGTTGCATTAAGGGAAATTTTGTGTGAAGATAATAAATACTTTATTGTGATAACCAATAATGACTGTCATATGTTGCTTTGAGAAATGATGGAACCTATCTTTCCAGAAGTGCTCAAGATTCATCTTGAGAAGATGCTGAAACAGGGCCCTGGAAAATTTAATTTAAGGCCCTGCTTTCAACAGAATTCTGGACCAAATGGGCCTTGGAAGTCTATTGCAGACTAGATAATTTTGAGGTTCTGGGATTCTACAATGAATTATATCCACAAACATCTGTTTTCAGGTGTTGCTCCTACTTATTCACTTTATTACCCTCTTATGCAAGTATAGATACTTTGTCAAATCTGTTGGAAAATGTTTATAGACATATTAAAGAGATTTATCTTAGATTAAAATGCACCCAAACTAATAAATACCTGACATATAATGAGGTAATATGATTATTATTTCTCTGATCCATATGGCCACACTAATCTAGAAGTTACACAAATTCTTTTGGTCCTTAGCACTGGCAAATTAACAAAACCTGTATAGTAATTTGTAGGCTGTGGTGTTGTTTTCTTTCCTATCATGCTTTTCAATTGTACAGCAATACATTAGGAAAACCTTTTTTGGATGACAATGACCGTTGGTTTTCAAGAGGGAAAAAGCTCAATTTATCAATAGCCTTCATAAATAAATCAATATTTTGCAACCTGCTGCTACATTGGAAAGTATTAACACCTGCATTTTCTGTTGTGCCATGGTCTCACTGATGATAAAACTCCATCTAGGAATTCATATTGTTATATCAGCTCACAAATAAGAAACTGAGTCACACAAATTTGTCATAAGACAGATTTCCTGAAAAAGTAACTTGTTGAACTAGTTTATCTAACACTTGAGGAAAACATGATGGCCCAAAAACTGTCAGTTTAACTTGTTTTAAATTTTAGTGTGCCCTCCCGCTGAAAATATTTTTTTTCAAATCAGAAATTGAATTATCAATTATAAAACAGAAAATAAACTGAGAAAAGTGTAAAATGATAAAAAAACATGATATTGACAACTTATCTAGTAATTTCCCTACTTTTGGGAAATTATCTTGGAACGAAGCTTTTAAATTCTCACTCTTTTTTCAACATTGACACTCTCTTGTTTTTATTTACTTATATTCTTGTTTCCCAGTTTCTTCTCTGCAGGAATTGAGTTTCAATGACATATGTATCTTATCACAAATAATGATTCACTTTGTTGTTTTCACCTCCCCTCTCCTGTATTTTCTTGATCTCTTGTGTTGGTTTTTTTCTTAAACCTTTTTAATGTAAATGAAACATTCACTACTTGGCCTTAGGCTGATTCATAAATTAAGAATTTTATTTCATCAGGGGATCAGGGAGGAATGATACACTATTTTCAAGACTTGTACAATATTTAATAAATTGTGTATCACAAGTATTTCGTTCCTATAAATCTTGTGCGATTCAGAGTCTCCATAGCACCTTCATTTTTCCAGTGGCATTTTATACTCTCTTATTAACATGCTAGTTCAGAAAAATACCAGTTTCAGTACACTCTTTCTTAAGCTTTCACTCTCATTTCTACTCCTTTTTTGGTTCTTTTTTTGCATATCACAAGTTATACCACCACCTCTCTCCAAAAATAAATATCAACACAATGAAGAAAACAAAAAAGTTCATCCAAATTAAATATTCCCTGAAGTTTTTATGAAGCAGAATTTCTCTCTGCCCAGTATTTCCTCACTGATAAAACTGAGTTTTAGGAAAGGTATTGTCTTAGAGCACTGAAAACACAACTCTAATTAACAGAGGCAAACACGAGTAAGACAATCCACGTTATCAATAAATCCTGACTATTCAAAAAGTTTCTTTTAATAAATCCTTTGCTTTTCACAGCTTGTAGCCCTTGACTGTGACTATCACAGTGTTTTACTGGAAAAACCAGTACCTAATTTAGTAATTCAGTTTTATTTTAATCTGATTGTGTAGTATTCCATTCAAGTAAACACAACAATACTATTTCATCAACCTCACAAAACATTTTGGAAAGGTCTTCCTCCCTCTATCTTTTCAAGGAAGCAGTACATTATATTGAGCCACAAAAAGTAAGATGAAGAAAACTTTCAAAAAAACCCAAAACTCTACTAGTTTTTGGAGTTTTTTTCCTACATCCTACAGTAACTTCTTCAAGTAACTCTCCATATAATAGTTAAGACTCGAGTCAGTTGGCTAAACACAAGCAGTAGAGAAACTGATGTGCCTAAGGATACCCAAAAGCATCTGGTCAGCGCTGACATAAATGGGGTTTGCGCTTTTCTGGATTACAGAAAAGTACAAAACAGATAGGCTCTCTTTGGACAAGCCCATATGGCAGCAGAAAACTGTTTAGTCAAGTTAGTCCTCACCTTGTCACCACTTGTTGAAATAGAAAGATAAATGTAGAATTGATCCTATGCCTTTTCTGGAAATCTAATATTTTCACACAAAAAAAAAAAAAAAAAAAAACCTAAAAAACCAACTATGCATGTAGTCAGAGTAATTTTCAAGTCTGAGTAAAATTAAAAATTAAAAACAATTAAAAGATTTTTCTTTTTTTTTTTTTGTGAGGCCAGCTCAAGAAAGACTATATAACAGTGTAATTTTACTCTTCTCCAGGATTTCCTTCATCTATTTCCCACCTACCCCAAAAGTAAATAGACTGAAATTAATGAAAAACTTTGGTATGAAGAGATGTTACTAGAATATGACTGAACAGTTCAAATACATATTTCAAGAAAATTTAATTTGTATCATTCTTTTCCATTTTCCAGAATTTTTCAAAAGGTTCTATTTTTTTGGGTTCTATAGCAGTCAGTTCACTGAAACAAAAGTGTGCCTTGAATTCTTTTGAGATAGCAAATACTCCAGGAAAAGTGTTCCATTTATGCTTGCTTTTAGAAGTACACTTTTTTCCAGTATTTCAAAATTAAAATCACGTTAAGTGTTTCTTTTTTCCCCATAACTATACTGGTGTTTTACTACTTTACACTTAGTCTAATATGGACTCATTCTTATTTGTTCCTTGCAGTGAAAGTTCTTTGCCTGCACCTCTTTCTCCTGTAGCTTTAGACTTTTAGGTTCTACCTTGATGTATGTGGAAGGCATTATTCTTCATACAGCATAATCAGTTTTGTTCTCATTATCTGGAATGATCCAATCAACATTTTTAGGTGTTTCCTCTTTATCTAGCCAACAGTTTCTCCATATCTTTTAAGATTTCAATAGTATCAATATTAATATTTCTAGAGTATCAGTATGGGACTCAGCATATTTGTCTCAAGCCATATGGAATAATTTCTGAATGACTCTGATCTCAGAAAGCACTGGAAGAATTTATTTTTGCTTTAACCTCAGCAAAACTACTTATCAGATATTTTTCTATATTGTAAACGTCTTGGTGACCTACATTCCATAGAACTGCCTTTTCCATCTTTTCCTTTACTTCTTACCATATTGCTACATAATATGTTAAGTCTCTCAGTCTTCTAAGGTTAAAAAAAAAGAAAAAAATTCTGACCAAACAAACCTCCCAAAAAAATCAACAAGTGAAAATTGAAGGAGTACAACAGAAGATGACCTAAAAAATTTTAGTTGGTATGAATAAAATCTACCTATGATTGTAAAAATGTAATGAATATCCAAGAGAGAAACTGTGTGAAAACAGAAAAGGAAACTGTTTTGAACTTGGCAGCTAAATGACCCTGTTTTATAACTGTTCTTTCTCCTCTCCACTCTATTAACTCTATTTCTTTTACCTACGTGGGTTTTTTTCTTCTTTTTTTTTTCTCTTTTTTTTTCCCTTCCCCAGATAAAAAGAATAAAATTGAAACCAAGAAGTGTTTCTTAACATTCAAAATTATTTCATGGTAAAACATACTCCTATGCAGAATATTTCACTCACTTTGTGGATTAGCATTGCATGCTGAAGGAGTATGTTCCTTGTGAACATTAAGATTCTAAAACATCTGCTGGACAAAAAATACCATTTTAAATATTTTATTTACATTATTTCACTAAGCCAGGTTTCACATTTCATGCCTTGGTGGTTTTAAAGTTGTTTATTGCTCTATTTTTCTTATCACAGGGGAACATGTTGAGACTTCCTGTCACTTATCTGTCTTCAAGGACTCGTGTACTGGACTTACGTAATTTTTTTACAGAGGATACATTGCCTTAGTTTTCACACCACCAGAGAGCACTGTTGGATCATTAAGATTTGGCTTCTTTTCATTCTAGATGCTAGCTTAAGTAATGAGAACTAGGGATTCAAACAAAACTTTGCTAAATATTCTTCTTTATTTCATGACAAATGTAACAAGGACATAAGGCATAATAAATCAATTGGCACCTTTTTATTTGTAGTTCTGCATTCTTTCAACACCTTTCCTTTTAAGTAATGAAAAGACTGGTATTACCAAAGTTACAACTAGTGATACAGTTTGCATTTTTAATTTTCATAAATTTTCTTTTACTCACTAGTCCAGCCATGACTTGTATCACAGGAAAACTGAAAATATCACTTCTGGTTCCTCATTCAGGGAAACAAAAACATCCCTTACTGCCACAGTAAATAACACAACATGGAGTTGAAGACCATGCTGCAAAAACACCTTGCCCCTGTGCCAATCACGGGTGATTAATGCAACAGCCATGGCAAAGATCAAGGAAACTGTGTTCAATGGGAAAAAAGGTTACAAGGTCACCTTTAAAGGAAAAGGAAGAGAGTAGTAGCCTGCTCTTCTAGTTTCAATTTTTCTTCAAAACTGAGAGCTACAAATCTTCAATAGGTTAGGAAGTCATTCTGTGTGTAGGGATATGCACTTGTGCCTATGCCAACATAAACGTGTATATAGCCTTGCATAAAATACACATAGGCATAACACTATGTATTTAATGTATTTTAATGTATTTTAAAATCTCATAATTTTGCAAGGAAAAAGGTGCTAAGCACCTTTCTCTATGGAGTTATGAAATTAAGCTTTTCACTAGATTGACCAAGCATCGTTTTGAGGCCTTCTTCATCACTCAAAAAGGAATTATTAAGTGGACCAAAAAACTGTTTAACCTCTTGGTGTGGCACAGTTTTAGCACTTCAGTTTTGAAACTATTTTCAGGTAATGTTTAGGAATTTTCTAATACAGGGGAATAATGACTATGTAAGGTGTTAATTTTCGCTTAGATTGAAAATGTTACATTAAATTTCAGTGTCTAAATGCATTTTTATTTTAAAACTTGGTGATTAAAAAATGTCGGAGGAATTGAAATGAACTTACTTTAATTATGAGATTTCAAGTGTAATCACATAAGAAAATTTTTTTGGAAACGGTTCTAGGCAATTGTATTCTAGAAAAAAAACATCTTCTGGAAAAATAAGTCATAGTTTTCTTACACCTAAACTTGATGATATTTTTTTGTATTGAGGAATATTTGTGAGAATTCTACTTTTCTTATAGTACTAGGAGAAGACAATTACTCTAAAATTAATAATACTGAATGTCTTTATTCTACCCCTGATTATTTATTTTAATATAAGGAAATAATTCTGAAATTACAATGTACTGGCTGAGTGGCAAATTTTCTTACCATATTGAGGCATGGATATTGAAATGCTTAATATCCATTCTACTGTTAATTTCTAAATTTCAGTTGTAGCTCACAACACTAAAAAAAAAATCCTGTTTTTCTTTCCTCAACATAGTTTACAATACACTATAGAGTGAGAAAGACTGCAAAGCCATCTTTCACTGTTTCTGCAGTATAGGGTTTAACAGCCTTTTCTTTTTGATGCATCTGCTAAGTAAGCATTTTTCTTTCTCATCATCATAAAAAAAGTCTACCCTGTAATGAGCTTTCTCCTGTTATCCACAACCAAGGTGATACAGACTATATTGAACTTTTTTGAGATTTTTCCAGTGGCATGCTTGTTTCCACAATACTAATGCTTCTTATTCTACTTGAGCTTTTATCAGATAAAATGTGCAGTGGAATTTTTGCTTGGGTAAGGACTTCAGAATATCTATGTATTCAAATGAGAAACAGGACAATGAAAATCTTCTTAACCTGTTTTCTTGATTATTGCATTTTCTGTTGCTGGAGGTTTTTCATATCTATATAATACATTATTTATGTTTTAAAATGTTTTAAAGACTGTAAAACTCAAAGTAGCGAAAATATGCTGTCTATAAATAACAGAGTAGAGTCATAGAAAAGTTAAGGTTGCAAAAGGCTGCTGCCACCTCCCTGAACACCGTTATCCAGTATATTCTTGGTATCCAATCTGAACCTCCCATAGCACATCTTGACACCATTTCTTCTTGTCCTGTTCCTTGCCACCTGGTAGAAGAGACTGACCCCCACCTTGCTACAGCCTCCTTTCAGGCAGTTGCAGAAACCAATAAGCTCACCCCTGGGCCTGCTTTGCTCCAGGCTAAACACCCCCAGCTCCCTCAGCTTCTCCTCATCAAACCTGCGCTTCAGACCCTTCATCAGCTCTGTTGCCCTTCTCTGGATGCACTCAGCATCCAGTGTCTTTTCTAAAGTGTGAGGCCCAAATCCAGGAACAGGATTTTAGGTATGGCCTTTTCTTGCTGTGAAGGTGATTAATCATTTGAATAATATACACAAGGAAGGTGAGGATTCTTTACTCTTTGACATCTTACAGAGACTGAACACTTGTTGAGAACATAAATTTTAATTTAAATGCAGAATTTTCTTATGTCTATGTGTCTACATCTCATGATTTTTCACCTTAAAATCTTTGTACAAGGTAACAGGTGAAGTAGCAGCAAAATAAGCATTAAAAATTATATCTGTAGTTCAAGAGATTCCAGTGTCTACCTCTTTCCAGATACATTGTGAAAGTGTAAACCAAGATCTTGAGGTCAATATAAATTTTGGTCAGAGTTTGAAGGACATAGTTTCAACCATGGTTCAATTCATTGCTTTTGAATTAAGAAAATCAAAACCGCCAAAACTGCTTCACGACATTTCTTTTAAAACCACACCCATCTCTTGTCTGTAGTTCTATTTAACTTAAACTGAACCTCAGCTGCATACACAGCCACTGCCGCCTTAACTCTGATAAGCAGTAGATGACAGTAGTGTTTACAGGGAAGCCCAGCTCAGTGAAGGTTTTTCTAAAGACAGCTCAGATCCTCTGACAAGATTTGTTCAATTTATTGAAGTAATGGGTTATGTTTTATAAGAATTTAAATGTAGGAACAAAGGACCTTGTGCCACAGGCTAGTCTATCATCTCCTTTTTACCCTGTGTGATCACAACAGGTCTCATGTTCTTAAGTCAGGTTTTAATATCCTTCCCTAGTAGTTAATGACTTGCTCCAATAAGGTCCCAACTCTACATTTTTACAGTACCCTGTGGGGCTGGTAAGTTTCTGTTATAATAACTTATTTCTCCTTTCTGAAAATCCTTTCTCAGTAATGGCATTAAAATTAAAATTTTCTCCACATCACTTGTGAAAATCAAGTATTAAAAAGAATCTTAATAAATGCAATCATACTTTAATCCAAAACCATTCTTAGTAAAGCTCTTTAATCAAAATTCTTTCACAATGGTGTCAAAAAAATAGGACTAGATTTATGAACTTATTTAAATGACTTCACAGCAAAAATAGGTCAGTGGGATGCAAAAATCCCGCTGTTCTTATCTAACTAACTTTGTCTTTTGCTTTGAAACTTTGTATTCATTCGACACTTACAAAGTCTTTAAATTAGCTTTTACTCAATAAGCACTTATAGATTCTTAGGTAAAGACCTTCACACTGATTGCAAAATCTGCTAGCTTGAAGAAATTATAATGGTAAAGTCATCACATTTTGAAAGAATAAAGTGATGTGCAATTTGCATTTGATGTAAAAGTTAAACAGACAACCTTTCTAAGCAAGCAACTGCACTGACACTGTTCAGATATCTGAGTCTTGCTGAAGTAATTTGTGTGTGTTTCTGAGTCCACAGTCCTCTCTAAAAAACTAAAATGCAGCCCACTTGTCTCTTATGCTTTTCTTGCCATTTGTTCTTCTGCTGTGCTCTAGGCAAGGAGAAAGCTTGCCTGACCTTGACCCTTTTAGAAATGTTAATGATTTCATATTGAAGGACAATATTTCATAAAATATAGAGAAACACTGTGAATATAACTTCTAGAGCATGCAGAAGTTTAAAAGACAGTTTAAAAATGCTCTGTGTTCCTGTAGAAAGAAAAAAACCTCAATTTATTATAATATGTATGTTCTTTAAATTTTACACAGCGAATCATCTAATTATAGGAATGCAGAACATTTCTAAACTAAAAATTTCTTAACTAAAAAATTACTTCCTACAAACACTGCATAAATGAATCCTAGTGGAATAATGAAACAGTCTCATTCTTTTAATTTCTCTTTTAGGTTGAAAACCTTTTGTCTTCTCCAAATTTAAAGACATTGTATTCCCTTTCCTAGTGCAATACTTGCTTCTGTAAGTTGTTATAAATCTTCTCTAAGATGCTAAGCAGCAGAGGAAAGCCTAAAGGAAGCTCAGTAACCTAAAATGATATCTTCATGAAAGAAAAAAATTCATCTTACAGATTAAAGTATATAAAAATGCATAGCTTAACAGTTTATAAATTCAGTTCTGTTGCTGTCAAACTTCCTTTTGACACAGCTGCGGCTCACTAGAGAAACAGTATTTTACACAACAATAACTGAGCATGTATCTCCAAAAACTCTTAATGAACTATAAAAAGAATGCATCTGTGATTTATCTTAAACTTTTAATGAATTAGGGACTTATTTCCTACTTTGCCTAGACTGTTCCAGCAATTTATCTGCATTGTTGCTACTTAGTCACAGGATTAGTTCAAGCAATCTATGGAAACAAAATATTTTATAAAAAGCATCCACAGTACTATGGTTACTACTTAAGGGACACAAACTAAAAGTCCCATTTAGTGTGATGGTCTTGGCTGAGGTAATTTTCCTGACAGTGACTGGTATGGGGCTGTGTTTTGGATTTGTGCTGAACACAGGGTTGATAATGTAGAGACGTTTTTATTATTGCTGAGCAGGGCTTGCACAGCACCAAGCCATCACCTGCTTTTTGTACTGCCCTGCTGACAAGGATGCTGGGGCAGTGTGGGAGGCCGGGAGAAGACACAGCCAGGACAGGTGTCCCAGGGGATATTCCATACCATATAACATCATGATCAGTATATTAGTTGGGTGAAGAAAAGAGGGAGGGACATTTGTAGTGTTGGTGTTTGCCTTTCCAAGTTACCATTAAGCAAGATGGGGCCCTGCTTTGCTGTGGTGGTTGAACACATGCCCCTGGGAAATAGCTCAAAACCAAATTTTTCAGGATTACCACTGAGTAAAAATATGTTTTTAAAATATTTCAGATTGTTTGACTAACAATAGTGAAAGACTAAAATTGCTATATGATGGCCCCTCTTTTCCCAGATACCAAACTTTTATGATCATGATAGCATTACTTTTAGAATCATTTCTCTCTTATATTGCTCCCATTAACTCCTAAAATATTTGAGGAATGAAGATGGGCTGGCTAACTAAACAAGGTTAAGAATGCAGCTCTTAGAGGCAGATATCTACTCAGGAAAGACAATTCTGAATGAGCATAAAATCATCCATGAATATTTTAGACTTGACCATCTTATCCAACAGTCCAGAAAACCTTTAAGCACTCAAAGAGGATTTCTGTCTTCAACCTAAGTACCAGACACTCACTCTAGTGATATTTAAGTGACAAAGATTTTATTCCTATGTTTTTTTTTTTTTTTCAAATTTGTGTTTATAACAGAGCTTTTATTATTTTAGAAAACATGTATTTTAATATTTTTATTATAGGGTATTTTCTGGACTCTGGATAAGCGGCAATCTCTGCAATACTGTAGAGAAAATGGAAAAGTCTAAAGCCAGAAAACAGCCTTCTTTAGGAAGACATGGATTCAGATCAAGTAGACCAAGCTGGAGAGATCACTTGTTTAGCCCATGTCAGTTTTTAGCCTCTAATGACAAGCTTTGACACTAGCATGTCCTCTTTGTGTGGCTGCAGAAGAACAAAACCCGGGAACTAACGAGATGGAGCCAAACGTGTGAGTCAAGTGTCTACAGGAAGAAAATTGTGCCAGCCTTTGGATCGATCTTATTTCCCAGAGACATTTTGTTTCATTCTTGTGTTAGTGCCAAAATTCATTTTAGGGCATATCCCATTACAAACATTTTGGGCGTCAACTGCTGTGAATGTCAGAGTTAGAAACCTAGATCTCACTCTTCACTGCAACTTACTCACCAGGACTGGGAATCCTTCTTCCTAAGCCAAGACTTTTGGCAGCACAACATTGTGCTGTTTGGGTTCTGTGAGGAGATTTCATCAATGTTCCCAATAGAGATATTGATAGGAGAGAAGAGATAGCTCCCAGAATATACATGCAGTGAAACCTCTTTAATGGGGAACTTCAGGAATATGGGTGGTTTGTTTTTTTGAAGAACAATGGTGGGTTTGGTTCTGGTTTTGTTCTTGTTTATGGTAAATATATACATATATGTATTTATACTGTACTTTTTTTGCAGCCTTATATATCATCTCAAATTTTAAAAAAATAATTTATTAAAAAAATCCAGAGTATATTGTCTTTATGCACTTAGTTTGCATTCTACTATAGCCTGAAGCTTATGCCTCTTTTAATTCACATTATTCTGCTGTTAAAGAGGCACTAAAATACAGTGGAATATTAATAAAATGTTGAGGTGCACTTCCTAAAGGTTTTGAGGAAAAAATCAGTAAAGTGAACATGAAAAAAATTGAAATTTTGTCTTTATTTAATGAGGCACAAATCAAATAAAGTCTCTGCAATCAAAGATAAACTTTCTACAAGACTATTAAAAGAAAATTAGTTTAGAAATCAAAATATATTACAGAGATTTCATTTGTTGCTATGCTGTTGCTAACAAACTCTTTTTTTATGTCTGAACATCTGAACATCAGTACCTGGTTCCGCACAAAGTCATAACATCATTAAGCTGAAGTTCACAGAAGGCCAAGTTACCAGTGTTTTTCAGTGATTGCTGAATATTAATGTCCTTTCGGCTTCAAATATCTTAATTCTATGCTACACAATCATTTATCCATATAATTCTTGGGAGGGAGTTAATTTGCAAAAGATTGTTTTGAACTTTGTTGAACTGGCTCATTTATATTTTTTTCCATTTCATTTAAAAAAACCCAAATGAACAATGATATATGCATATTATTTTTTTTTTAGGCATTTCAAATAATTCCTTTTGTTTTCAGAGGTACTATGAGGTGTTCAAAAATGCACTGTTTCTGATCAGGTGCTGGGACTCTTCAGGTACGTAAGTCATGCTACCAAAGCTGTTTGCACACCTGCATGACTGGATGCACGTTAATCATCTGGTCAAACATTCCTTTTCATTTGATAGCACACATCCCTTTGCTTGATGGATGACACAAATTGTCTCAATTCACATCATCCAATAGATAAGCTCTTGCTGTATTAAGTGTCTATTAACTGCATGATAGAAACCCCTTCCTCATAAGGTGCTAATAAGTGTATGTTCCATACCTTTTTTTCTCCAAAAACTATGTGGCCTCTTTCCTAAGAATGTAATAAAGAATAAGTTCTAGACAGGCTTATTAGCAGTTTTGCAGAAAAATGAGCTTGAGAATTTGTGAATTAATGAAGGGAAAAAACTGAATTCTCTTTGCTATTAATTTCATAGATGGCAGGGTAAGACTTAATTTGTGGTAATTTTTGGAGATTGTGGTTGGGATTTTTTTTTAAATCATAAATAATAAACAAGTAAGTAACACACTGCAATACAAGCTGTGCAAGGAAACCCCAAAACCATCTAAAAAGAAAATTTTTGACCTAATCTTATAAAGGCCTAACAAAATAATATGACATTATCAGTAGTAGCACAATGATGAATAGGAAACTTTCTGTTCATTACAGACTGCAAAACCTGCCATAACTCTGAGCCATTCCTGTTTGTCTTTAACCTCTATTCACTACAAAATGAACAATTTCTTCTTGTGATAAGTGAGATAGAGGATGTTTTGATATATGTATGTAAAGCACAGAGAAGAAGTAATGTGTAAACAGTGGTAAAACAAGGTTCAGTGGTTGAAATTGTAAACTAGAAGTAGGTTTAAATTTCCCAGAAACTATCTTTTTTCGAGATATTCTACGTTCACAAGAATGACTCCACAGTTTTAGCCAGAACTGAAAAAAAAAAAAGAAGAGTCTTTGATATTTTGTTCTGGGTCACCTTGTTTTGTGCACTTCTTTCTTGATCTCCACTGGCTTTGCTAACATCTGAGTCTTGTTTTAAGCTTGCTGATTGCATTGAGTTTGTATTTGCTACCCAATAAGCTGGCACTAAGAAGGATTTTGATCTTTAATCTGGTTCAAGGGATGCTAAGCAGCTCTGATTGCAGCCATAGGCAATACATGTACTAAATGAGATTGAAGGACAAATTAAAATAAATAATGTTTGAGTAAATCACTTTGTCCCAGTTAAACGCATTTAACAATTTCATTTTCCCTTGCAAAGCAGGTTTTAAAGAAATTAACAAGTGTTTTATTTTTTTTCTGATGTAAGTATAATGAATCTTTTTCCACACAGGAAAACTAATGTCATTGAAGTTGTGTTTCTCCTGGATGTATAACAATAGCTTCAAACCTTTTGGGTAGAAAGCAGAGGAGAAGTCACAGATCTGTAAAATATAATGCTGTATTTATTGCCAAAGGCAAAACATGGGTAACTGGTTAAATCTTCCTTAACAATCATACTCCACTGGAGTAACGATGTTTTAGGCCTTTTGACTAACAGTAGTCCCTGCAGACAGATAATAGCAATTTTATACAATTTTCATTGCTCTAAGAAATAGAGCCTAGTAATGAATTAAGTAAAGAAAGAACAAGGAAATCAGTTTTATTTGATCTGGTCATTTTAGTAGCATTCCACCTGCAAATATTTACATCCTTTAGGGTAATATTTTCATAGTGTCCTGTATTTGAAGAAGAGAAAGCTAAACAATAAACTAAAAAAAAATTGGTGTAATTAGGGGAAAAGCTAGAAAGGATAAAGCATATGGTTTGAACAACATATTACAAGGAAATTAGTAAAGCAACTGATATTTTTCAACATTTATCTGTGTTAGGTAAAAAGACCTGATAATTAGATAGAAAAAACCTTGTTGGGCCACAATTTCAAGGAGAAAAAAAATAATATAAACCTTAGAGCCCTTTGGAACCTATGTTCATCAATTACTGCTCTGCCTGTGAATATGTTTGAATAGTTCAATGTCTATAAAATATGAAAGGTCAAAGCAGCATATGCACTTGTTCAAAACAGAAAAGTGGTTACAGAATATAAGATTCAGAATTTCCTTCTACATTATGTAATTCACTTCTGAATTATGGAATTTAGAATTTAATACTGTGTTACTGCTAAAACTTTTTCTTTATCACCATGTTAGAGATAACTGAAGGCCAGATAGGTCAGATAGGCAGAGTAGTTTTGATAACCACAAAAACATAAAGTTCTGAACTTTTATATCAGCATAATATAATCTTTATATACCAATACCAGAGTTAAAATACTTTTTTGGCCACTAAAGTCAGCATGGATAACAGGAAGAATTTACATATGGGACAGTATTTATTTTATCACCTTTCACCGTAATTCATGAGTCCTGATATGCTCC
Organism: Calcarius lapponicus; assembly: GCA_039654755.1. NCBI lineage: Eukaryota > Metazoa > Chordata > Aves > Passeriformes > Fringillidae > Calcarius > Calcarius lapponicus. The sequence goes on from CM077463.1 coordinate 9,885,759, forward strand.
AAAATATGTTTCAATCAACCAGTTCTTAAAACTGCTTATTCTTCATTAATTTCTAAAATTAACATTGATTTGGTGAAATTTTTAAGTTGTTAGAAGACAGAAAAAGGTTGCAATGGGCATATCGCATTGTGCAGTTATGACAGGCCGAAAGCATTAAATATAGACAAGTTACAACACTCAGTAGTCTAGGGACCCTAAAAATTTAATAAGCTGTAGCTGCGGGCAAGAATCTAGCAGCTGCAGGGACAGTAGAGGGAGGAAGTTCTAATCTATCGGCAGCATGTATTTTGTTGGCAAAAGTAATGCATCTTCATAACTCTTCTTTCTGAGTCATTATTGAAAGCTTTCACAAATTTTCATCTAATGCATATATCTATTTCTTTTTTTTAATATCATTTGCCACAGTTGCAGTAGACAAAAACTCATACTCCAAAAAATCTTGTTTCAGGAAATATTAAGGAGCTGAATATTTATTCTTTAATAATCTGAATATAGTCCTTTGTTCCCAATAAGCTTTTTATGACCATTAGATTGATCTTCTTGAACAGTATATCTTTCTCAAAAATATTCAGTAGGCAGAAGCTATGTTCCAGATATAGATATTGGAACAAGATGCTATTTAAAGAAAATCATCCGTTCAGTCTTGTGGTAGTCACGCTCAACAGTCAATGCATAAACAAAAGTCACAAGACATTCTTTTAGCTATTTATTCAGATCTACACTTCAACTTTATTCTGCAGTCCTGCTGGATTAGATTGTGTATACTGTGATCCTAGAATGCTTACAGCACATGGATTTTCTTTCTTACCATAGCAGTGATATTTGGGGTTGCAGACCAAAAAGTGGTGCTCTTCATATTTTTGACCAAGCTGGAATCTACTTTAGCTTAATCTGAAAGAGCCTGAGTCTTTGTAGCCAACCAGGGTTCTGTGATATATCACTATATATATTATGATGTTGTGATGTCAGAATCTAGGTTGTGCACTGTGAATGAAGAATTCGGCTTATATTTGTTAGAAAAATCCCATTACACTAGTCACTCACTCCAGAAATACTTCACTCACATTAGGCTGATACTGCAATAGATGAACAGACCTTCCTCATTCAGTTAAAACCTCTCTAGAAGCACAGCTTTTTCTTGTTCAATTTATCTATAAAACTCTATCTTGGCTAGAGAACACTTGTGCTTAAAGATGCAAAGAAAAAAACAAAAAACAAAAGGAAAAAGCCCGTTTTGTATATTTTGGGTTTTGTTGGTGGTTTTGTTTGATTGTTTGTTTTATATTTTTTTTTTATTTAGAGGAACAGTATCAATACATTCTATTAATTGTATTGCAAAACACAGAGTCAAATTTCAAATGCACTAGTTCACAACTGTTTATATTTTTTCTCAGTCCTGGATCAAGTGACATGCACTTTAAATTTGATGGGAAGCAAAGGTAAGATTAAGTTGTCTATATGGAAATCTCAGTTCACAGATGAAATGCAATGACTTTAATAGCATACACTGCAATGTGACAGAGAGAATAAAAACTTCTTTAAAAGCCGTAGAGTAGAAAATACTGTTTTTCAAATTTGTAGTGTGATGACCTCAGGCAACACTCATGAGCTTTTTTCTCACTCTCTTCTCCACAGAACAGAGAGAAAATAGAAAGATGACAAGACTAATGGATGGACATAATGACAGTTTAATAGAAAAAACAAAGGCTGTGTGTGAAAGCTAAAGTGAAAAGAAATGAAATTACTTCAAAAAAGGAATTCATTCACTACATCCCATCAGTAGGCAGATGTCCATCTGCATCCTGGGAAGCAGGGCCACATATTGCAGCTGCTTGGGAAGACAAATGCTATAATCAGTAACATGTCCCTTTCCTGTCTCATTTTCTGAGCATTTATTCCTAAGCACAGCATCAAGTGGTATGGAATATCCCATTGGTCAATTTGGAACCCCTGCCCTGGCTTTGATGCTCCCAGCCTCCTGCCTATCCTCAGCCTACTCACTGGGGCACTGGGCAGAGGAAATGAAGATGAAGGAAGGGAGAGAGAAAAACTTTACACTGTGCAGGTACTGTTCAGTAATAGTCAAAAATCACTGGTGTGTTATCTACAGTGTTTTATACAAGAATTCATAGCACACAGCACTATGGGCTGCTATGAAGCAGTTTGACCCTATCTCAGTCAGACCTAGTATGAAATTCTATCTTCCAAAAATGATCAATGTAGGCTGTGATTTGTAGGGAAATTTTGATTTGGACTTTTATTAGTTCCCATTATTGTTATTGCTACAGTTGCAAGAACAATTTGAGTTAGAACTATTAAAAAAATAATTCTATATTTGAGGGAAAAAGTCCTTCCTAAAGAAAAACCTTAAAAAGGCTTACAGCTGAGCAAACAAGTATGAGATAATCAAAATGTTCATAATTTTTTGGCATAAACTCAAGCACTAATGAATGAATATATTGCGTCTGGGATTTACACAGAACAAGTATCAACATTGTCTCTCATGCATTACTTTACGTAGTTAGGCTAACAGCTCATTAAAATTCATAACCGTATTTACAAATGAAGAACACACTTTTGATCTTCCAGCCCTTGCAAGCATTATCTACAAAAACAGTGGAAACACCGGACCTACAAGGAAATCCAAAATATGCAAAGGTTTTATCCGAAAATACAGACATTATGTTTCCTATACCTGTCAAATCAGTAAAGTAAATTACAGCTATTTTCAAAATAACTGAAAATTATCACTTCATGATTAATCTTATGCTATGAGGACAATAAATAAAAAAGATGGTAAAATGGTTTTTAGAGCTGGGATGAAGAAAATATAGTCAAAATGAGGTGGACTTGGTTTGCATGTAAGATGAAATACTTCTAAGATGCCAGTCTAACTCCAGGTTCATACTCACTGGCAAAAAATATTTTTTCAGAATACAAGTACACAATGTTAATATTTAAATTTAATGGGGTTTATTTTATTAAATTCATCACCAACACTAAAGAACTCCTTAACTATGAGTACTAGAATCAATCTATGCACAATTCCTATAGGGAAAATTCACCAAATCAGAAAAAAATCTACTTGATTCATTATAAAAATCAGTCAAAGTACTAACAGCATTTTAAATTGCAAAGGCACAGAATAGATCAGCTATAAGAGGTGAAATTATTATCCCTTTCAGAGAGAGGGAGTGCTACATCACTGCTGAACTCATGAAGAGGTACACTGGAAGGGCAGAACCTTACTCACTAGATAGAATATGTACAATCACCAGAACACAAGGTTTTTGCCCTTTCTTTCCAGGGTCCATTTCCAAATACTCCTGTTCTAGGATGCAAGTCCTAGAGATACAGTTTCTCTTCTGTACCTGTCTTTTTGTTGATTGTTTATACTTTAAAACATAGGGATAAAAGATGCAATGGTCTATCAGATATAAACTCTACAGTGCTAGAAAAATGACAAAAAATGATGTTTCTGGGAGTAGAATACTATCTTCTTTCAGATTCAATGGATTACAACAAATTAGAGAAAATAAGACGCACATTACATTAAATTTGACTAATGTAAAAAATTTTACTTTTTACATTGACTTTGCATTTCAAAAAAAAATCAACTAAATTTGAAAACATCTAGGAAATGTTGTAGATGTAATTTGAGTAGTTCCTAACTCAGTCAAAGAAATAATCCAGGAAAACAGCTAGGACAGAAAAAAATTATCACAAGTAGATAGGTACGTAATCAGAAAAGTAGCTTTCAATTTGTATATGACATATAAACAGAGATTTCATGATCAGAAAATAGCAGTTTACTCATTTTATCATTGGGAAGAAAAGGTTCCAATACTAAGCCATGTACTAGCATAATAGTAATCCTCTTTTTTTGTATTTATCAAGTTTTGAACTGAGTACCTACTAAGAAAAAAACACTAATTAAAACTCTACAACAGCATCCAGTTTATCTATGATCATAGAGGAAAGGCTTAGTATCATGATATGATTTGACAGTATATGGTATTGACCAAAAGCAATATTGACATCACTATGTTGAGTTATAAATTAAAGTCTTTTCTTATTCTTGCTCACAGTTATTGAGTGAAGACCCTCCTAAATATCAAGGAGATTACATATCTACAGTTTCCTATAGACAAAGATTTTTCTTAAGCCTCCTCTCTCCTGTTCTTTGTTATAGCTTCACTTCCATACCATCAGGAAATGGTGTTTTCAAGGAAGAATCAGAGGACAGAGTGTAAAAGTCACTTTGATCCAACTACCACCTAGGATTAGGTTTGCTGTTTTAGAAAGGTTGTTAGAGGTAGTTTTACCCTTATTCTCCTCACAATTTAGTGGGACATTTTTGTGGTCATCAGCACTGCTCCATTTCACCTTTTGTTGTGTGGTACTGATCTTCCACTGGAAAATCAATATTGTGGGGACCATCCTGCATTTTACTCTTGCAGTGGAATTCTAGTGAAACCTATGATTGACAGTATTGAGGAATTATGTATTTCTCTATCTGACAAATAGGAAGAGTAATATTCAGTCCTCTAAGAATTGGTGAAACTCCAGAAATGAATGAAATGTGCCTTTTAAAAATGTATAAATAATTGTCTATGTGTAGTCTGTATTAATTTCAATTTTTGTATTCAAATAACTGCTGCTATAAACTTCTTTCTAAAAATAAAACCTGTATCTGTGGTTTTCCATTGTGATGATAATGTAACAAAGCATGGGTGAAAAATGTGACAGTAAATCTTAAAATCATTATGCAAGACAAGTCCATATGAAACCAGTTTTTCTCTGCTCAGTATAGCAAACAGTTTTAAATAAATGAGTTAAATTTATGTGACTGTATGAGCTACCCAAATGCTGTATGACTCATTGGGAAGTTGTCACAGTAAAAATTCCGCCTGCTTTTCTAGGAAATGGCAGGAACTAGATCACTTTGTATTGTGAGGATTCATATTGCTTCTAGTTTCTCTATTGCAAAATATTTCCATGCTCTGGTTGTAATTTGTAGGAAAGATTCTGGAAAATTAACTTTATTGAGTATCAGTGCAAGTATTTGAAAGCAATTTTACAGTGGAGTTATTTTCATGTATGACTTGAAAAAGGTGATTATTTAGTTTCTCACAAGTAATTTTTTTTTCTTTTGCCCAATATGGTGATACAACAAGGTATTTGTGATCATCTTATGAACAGAATATTTGCAGATTTTAGGAAAATTAAATTCATACCAGATGATTTTAGTAATGACTTGGACAGCAGCAGCAGTAAATGATCAATAAAGTCACAAATTAACAGACATACTTCAAAATTTGTTTCGTGAGTAATATTTAGAGTGGTTATCTGTGTCACATTTCTTTTCCTGTATAAAATTACAAAGATACATATTTATTAAATAAATTATTATATCTAAAATAATTTACCCTTATCTCCTGAAGAAATTGTGTAAACACAAGAGCATTACTAAGAACAGTCCTCCAGCTAATCTTGATTCATGGTGCTGCTTTATGAATGGCTAGTAGAACTAAGAACATTTTATCTTTCCCTAAATGTCTTTTGAAGTTTATGGTCATTGAAAAATCCATGCAAATAAATTGGTGAAGTTAATGATATGTTCAGGTCTTGTAAAGAGTATCAAAGCATTATGGTGACTTAAATTCCTCTAGAAACAACAAGAGATGAGATGGAAGACTTTGCTAACACGTCTGTTTTTTCTCATTCAGCTAAACGTGTTCATATAAATAGAGAAGAATATTATAACATCAATCTATAGTTGCCCTTATACTTTTTGTTGAAGGATGTTAGGCACAAGGCTGGCTCCAACAGAACCATTTCAGGACTCTCTTCTGACAGCCATTTCCTCAGGGACCCAGGGTTTCCCCAGACTGAGGGACACAGTTGCCACTTTCCTGTTTGCAGGCAGAAGCTGAAGTGAATTTCAGTACATATCCCAGAGACACACACAGACACACACATGCAGGACAGCGCCACAGCCAGCCAGCCACACAGGCTGTCACAGACAAGGCATTGCCTTCAACAGTACCTGCATACAGGACTCACAAAAATAAAAGTACAGACACCCAAAACCCCCTGCTCTTGGGCTGGCAGAGGCTGGATTTTACTGATACAGGCATACACATAAAACTCTCAGGATGCACAGGCATATTTGTGGCTCCTCTGAGTACTTACACATTTACACAGCCCCTCTGTCTGGCACCCCTGCCTTCATCCCAGCCCCCTTACTTAGGGTTCTACTCATGTACTGATCCACCTTGCTGCTGGCTGCACAGACAGCACTTGCACACTCATCCCACAGGCACCCCACAACCATGGATTGAATCCTCTCCCCATCTGGTACCTGTGGCTCAGTCTGAGGCTCTCCTGCTTGCTTGCTGGGTTGGCTCAGGGTTTTCTAGCAAATGCCTACAGACAGTTCAAGCACTCCAGGTAACACAGAGATGCTTGGAGCTCCAGCAGCCAATACCCAGAACACAGGGCTGTGTCCTGAGGACCTGCTACAGCTGCCAGCACTGAGATCCTCAGTCACACCAGTGACCCCATTATCTGTTTTTTGGGATATGTACCATTCCTACCCCACTGCTGGAGGCTGACAACCTCTACTCCTCCAGCAGCTGGCTTCAAGACTTCACTCTCTCTCATAGCTGACCACAGGCCAGAGGCACCCATTCCCTCCATCTGACTCCAGCCACTGGCACCAGCTTTTGCTCACACAGAGTCCTCACAACATCATTCTCTATCCTGTGTGTTTGTGTGTGCTGTGGCACTTCGTCCTTGCAGCACACACAAACACACAGGATAGAGAATGATGCTATGGAGAGGTTTAAGAAGCTACAAAAAGGTAAAAAAACTGTGGTGATCAGACACAGGACTCAGTCAGACGATTGTATTGACCAATTCCATTTTACACACCACATGACTCCTGTAGCCTTTTCAATGTGTTTCCCCCTTAGCTCCCTGACTTGCTCCTTTCAGCACACAGTCCCACTGATACACTGAAACGGACCCTTGGGTTTGCAAAGCCCTCCCTTGCTTGCTCTTTGGTGATGGCCCATTCATTAATGCTACTACTCACCAAGTCAGTTCCTTGTCTTTTCCTCTATATTGTCTGTTAGTTTTTATGTCTGTATATTTTGTCTATGGCTTCCTTCTTTGCCTTAGTATTCAATTAGACAATGTCCTTAATCAGATAATATTCTAAAATAAACCTTTCTGTATTCCATTTACTCTTACCAGCTTGTGTTTCTGGCAATGTTCAATATTGTCTGGTCAAGTTTGTGTTTCTCTATGATCTTTCTGATTGAATATCCAAGCCATTGGATATTGTATAGTTGTCATTACTGGCAACTATACACTGTATTTGAGCATGAGCTTTTTGCTTTATTTTTCTGGCTCTGTATTTTTTCTGTGAAGGTCTCTGGAGGATGTGGTGCTAGATTCCCAGGTGGGAAAACTCACACCTTAAGAAATGGAGACAGGAGTTCCATGAATTAATGAATCATATATTTTTATTAAAATGTGTTACAGTGATACTGTGTGTTTTCAGGAGGTGGTGATGAAGCAAATAAAATTCCTAAATTTCCCCCTTATTATTTGATTAATCTTTCAATGTGAATTTTATCTCAGTATTTTCTTATGTTAAAATTGATTAATTAATTAAAATGTTCTCAGTTAAGTATTTAATAAAGGTCTCAAAAACTCAGAGAGAAGTAGGCATGGGGAAAAGGAGTCTTCTCTTTTTGCAACTCAGAAATTCTTGAGGTAATAAAAGTATGAGTCCAATACCTGTTGTTTCAAGAAAATAAAAATAAAGGTAGTCTGAAATATTAAGGATTTTTACCTCTAGGAATTTGAGGAAAAAACCGAAGGATAAAAAGTAACCTCTTGTCAGGATGTTTAAACTCAGAGGAATTATTCCCTTCTGCTGCTATAATACTGCATTGATTGAAAAAAAATAGTTATTTTTAAGGTTAGCATTCTAGATTAAGGAGGTCTTTATTGCAAATCTTAGATGAACACAAAGAACAGTCATATGTGCATACTTCTACAGAAAAGGTTCATTGAGAACCCATAAAGTACATGCATCCAAACAGAAAAAAAATACTCTCTGCTTCCATCTCCTGGTGGAGAGACACAAGCAGAGTTTCATTTGCATAAAATTTTTATTCATAATTCCTTCAGTGACACATGGGAGTGATCATCACTATACACAAACTCATAATTAGTTGAGAATTGGAATTGCATGGAGAGAGGTGACAAGGGATTTCTTTCATGTAGCTAAAAGAACATCTGTGAGGCAAGGACTCACAGATGTTGAAGCATCCTGCAAGTTATTAGTTGTCAGGCCCTGCAGACGATGTGCTATTGAGAGGTGAAATACAGGTGCTTCTTAAATGAATCTACAGAGGGCAGAAGAAGAGCTAAGTGAAATCCAGTGATAATTTTCCTGACATTTCCCTAGCAGGATAGCAAAGTCACATTTCAGTGTTTCAAGACCTCTTATTCATTAATAGCAAAGGAAGCATGGAGCTTAGTTGATAAGGAAAGGTGGTTTTGGCTGTTTTGGTTTGTTTATTATTTTTTAATCTCATTGATACTCCATCCTAATAAAAAACTTGTAATAGTGTCTTTTTTGAGAATAATTCATTCTGATTGAGAAAATTAGTAATTTATAATTTCAGAAAATTTTAAAAGTTTCTCTTGCTACAAATTTTGGTATAGTATTAACTTGTGTTTGACTAACTGTCAGCATTTTATGAATCACAGAGTGTATCTGTATTATGAAGTTATTTCACTGCTTTGTTCCAGTGCTCTAGTCTCCTTATCATACCTGCAAGGATGTGCATTCCCATATCTACCCCACAGACAATATAGGTAATTTTGTTTCTCCAGCTTGAAAGCATCTTCCAACACAAAGCTACTTTTTTCCACTCGGGCCATCCTTCACAACAGCACACTGCATACTTTCATGCTACTTTTGACAATATACCTGTCAGAGTTTCAGCACAGTGTAAGAAAACAATCTGGAGAGTTGCAGAAGCTTTCTCATTAGTCATTTTTTAGTCCCAGGTATCAGCACACAAAAGCTGGTAGGGTTCAAGTACCTGTAGGGACCTTGTGTTTTTTCAAAATCTTGCTGTCGGGAGGATTCCCAACAGTATTACAAGGAGGTCACTTGCCATATCTGCCATATGGTCAACACTCTGCAGATGGTTACCATCACTCTCAAATTCTTGTTATGAGCACAGGGGAACACAGACTGTGTGCAGAGCCAAGTCTTTATTGTTCATACACTTAATGTTTTACAGTGTAAATAAAATACAGCAAACAGTTCTTGTTAGTCCAGTTAAATTATTTTTAACACTGATAGTCAAAATTATGTAACCAGTACAGAGAATTATCCATGATAATGCATTAAAAATTGTTCTTTTCCAATAATATTTAGATCTTTGCTACTGTTTCCTGCATATTGTTCTCATTCTCACAGTGTTCCTGTAGTCTCAGGTTTAATGGTGCTAGCTGGTCTTCCTCAAAAAGACTTCACAAAGAGTGTGGGTGAGCTGTGACGAATCATCCTTACTTCTTCCTCTAGGAAGATTTCTATGTTCATAGTGGAGTACTTCTTCCTACAAATTTTTGAATCTGATTTTAAGTTAGTTGTGAATATTTTCTATGACAATCTGCTCCATTGCTCTTTCTTCAATTCTAAAAGTTCCAAAGTCACTTGTGGTTCCAGTACTATCCTAAAGTATGGCCTCATGTGAGTCATCTCTTTGTTGTAGGGGATCAAGAATGACTCACCAGAGAGTGATGGTTCATTTGGATGGCTTCCAAGTTCAACACCTCTGCAATAAAAGGTGCTAAACAGTGACTATCAACCAAAAAAAATTAGGAGGAATTCCCTATGTGGAATTTGCCTGTTTTGTCATGAAGTTCTAGAAGACACAAGCAAACTGTAAGCTACAGAGGCTATATGCAAAAAGACTTAAAACTCATTTTTTATTTAAGTATGTGTTGATATACACTACAAGTTAGATATGCCAATGTGCAAAATCTGTAAATCAGCCCCCATCTGTGACAGACAAAACTGAGCTCAGTCCCTGGGACATGCAAAAATGACATCACAGACACGGCCCATAAATAGTCAAAACCAGCTGGACTGAACCCCTGAGTGCCTGGGCAGGTTGCTACTTTGATATTCTCCATTCTCCAGTCATTGAAAATGGAACCTCTTGTAATTTATTTTGGAAAGTCTCTGAACAGCTAAAAAGAATCAAAACTTTAAAATCACATAATGGTTAGTCTGATATGAATTAATAACATTGCTAGACAGAAAGGGCCATCTACATTTGAAAAAAAATAGACTTCAGGACTTGTTAATCTTCAAAATCTTCCTAGTCAAAAGCAAAGCAAACTAATGGCAAGAAATAGACATTCTCCTTAACACTTTAGCATTAGGCTTTCCTTTCTAGTCATACATTTACTAGAATTTGTTTTGGAATTCAAAAAATCTCTAAGAAAAGGTAATTTAAAAAATCTCAGAAAATCATAGATCAGTTTATCAGTGTTTGAATTTGACAGCAGAATATATGTTAAGAATGGTACAGTAGAAACAGAAGAACCTTAATAGACTATAAAAAATTAGACAAAACCAAAGTCTAGAATGGACAATATAATACATATTGAATGCATAACAGTAGCATACATTTCTGTTGATATGAGTGGAAACTGAAGTGTTTTGTTTCTTTTTAAATTCTTTTTTTTTTTTTTTTCAGAACTGAGGTAGCATATCAGTAGATATCTTGATAATAAATCTTTCTGATAGGAAGTCACCACCTTTTGACATTCCTTTAGATGGGGTTACAGCACTTTGGCAACAACAGGAAAAGTCAGATCCAAGCATCTGTAGATGCTCCAGATGGTTTTCAGCTAATGGTGGAGTGAGGAACTGACTTCCAAGCCCCTGCAGTTCTTTCACTCTGCAGTCATAAAAGTGTCCTGACAACAGCAGGCAGCTCCCACCATGCTGTGCTTTAAGAGAGCAACCACAGAAGGTGCCCTCAATATTCATAGTGTTGTGAGCAGCACTTGGGGTATGAAGTAATTCATATTACTTCATATTACTCCATCATAATGAAGTAATAATGGCTCTAAAAGACACTTTAAGAAAGTGAATCTGAAGAACTTGTGATACCCATAAATGTAAACAGAAAGATATTTACTAATAGTTTAAGATAACCTAGGGACTTTGGTGTATAATATACCCTTTCTTGTCTTCAGAAAACTCAGTGGAACAGTGCTCATTATTACTACCAAGAGTAAATGCATGACACCCAAAGAGGCCATCTGTTGAGTTGGATAATCTGCAGAAAACTCCCATTTTTGGCATAAAAACTCCCCGTTCAAGTTCTTCTCACAATAACAATGTTATGCCCAACTCAAAAAAGCCCACTTAAACTTTCAGGGTTATAACTTTGCAAATTAGGGGGACTTTCCACACAATTTAAAGGAATTTTATGAGGATCGCTGATGATCCCAGAAAATAACAGTGCTAAACACATATATGGTTTATGTTTCTAAATAGTTCTCTTTTTAAAATAAAGCAGGATATCTTTTTAAGCTTATGTAACTATTTTTAATTTTTTAGAAATGAAAAACAAAACTTAGATGTCATTGTGCTAATTACAGGAGTTAAAATTAACTAAACATCTGCCCACATTGCAGTATGGTTTTGATTAAGGAAAGATTGCACTAAGGAGAGTGTCTATGCTGCAGATATCAGTGTGTTGCCCAAACATCTGAGGCAAGTTTGTGTACAGAAAACATAGAACATTCTAGTCAGTCTAACCACATAGACAAAGTGTTCTGTGTGGCTTAGTTTAGTCAGCCGACCAATCAATGCTGCAATGGTTAACATGCCTCTAGTACTCAAATTAGAACATAAAAATCTTTTTCAGTATTTGTAAACTACACTGCAATCTGCAGGAGACATATAACCTGAGAAGAAATGGCCACTATAGATGCTAAAAGGAGTTTATTTTTTGTCTTAGCTACTTTTTAGACAATGTTTTTTTCCCATTTAATATCTAAAGTGATGAGAGAAGTGTGGGTTTCTTTGCAGACATGAGTAGGAAGGATGCACTATCAGGTGCATACCATAAACCATCAGCTGGCAGGGAGGAATCTTTGCTGTTCTCACACACCTCTTCCTACTTCTATTTTGTTGTTTGACTCATACCCATTGTCACAAGAACACATGGAACAAAAATAAGGTTTTGTTCATATGATATTTCCCATGTAAGGGACTTTTTTTGTCTATATCTCCCCATAGATTTTTTGTCACCTGCAGAAATCAGTAGAAAAACTGCTTTTTAACAGCCATTGTAAACGAACAATTGTGAATCACAAAAGACAACTCAACTATTTATGGTTTTTGGCAAAAGGACTCTTCTCAATCATCTCTTCTTCTAATCCATTTGGATAATGATAATATGTATGACAATAAAAATTAAAATACCTTCCTTTACTTCAGCCCATTATTATTTGCTTTAATATGGCTAAAGAAGATTAAGAACTGAGATCTACATGACAGCTAGTTATATAAAGATTTTCAGAAGCAAGGTAATACAGCACCTTTAATACATTTTAAAACTGGTTCTCTCCTCCCCGAGATTTTAAAGTCTTTTACTCACAACAGGATTACAGTTACAATCACTGAAACATTTTATCCCTTCTTAGTTTTGTATTTACGTGCCTTGTTAGCCCAGCTTTAACAGTCACACGGATTGCCTTAATATAAATAAAAAAACCCCTTAGTCACCGAAAATTTACTGTCTTCTCTTTATCATTCCACTTACTTTTGTTATCAAAAGACATTTTTACATCAACAATTATATGTTAAGCCACCATGACTGGGGAATTAAAAATTAATCACTACAAAGTTCTGCAACTGTTCATTTTAAATGGCATTTAATGGACCTCTGTGATCAAGCTTTCTTTTTCTGCCATGGGATGTGAACTTAAAATAAATATGTAATACCTTATTCTTATATTGAACTTTAAAGTTGTGCCAAAGTGATTGATACAAAGCCAAAAAACTGTGTCAATTTTTGTTGGTACTATAAAAATATTAGCAGACTTTTAAAAAAGTGTTTGGTGTCAGAAGAAAGCTTTTATGATTGACTTTTCATTAAAAAATGAAAGTTTATAAATGTCGTCTTTGATTTTTTTCTGATTAGCGATTATTTCCTCTAAAACAAATTTCTTAGCAACCACGAATGTGATTTTTTTTCCCAAAAATATTTTATTATGCTACATACAGGAAACAAAAAGAAGAAAAAGTTTTTTAATATACTCAATTTATAAAAGCTCATGGCTTTGGTGGCTATGCATTTTACATGTAAATAAGAATAAAATTCATAGTCCAGAAAGTGTCATTTTTGCCATTCCCAGTAAAAAGCTGTGGGAAGGTTCTGGCAGACAGAGGGGGTCACCACCCAACAAAATAAAACCCCTGGGGGCTGAAACTGGGGAGGCTGCAGGGCCACAGTCACACTCAGCTTGGAGCAGACAGAAGGCACCAGCCCATGGGGATGTAACATATGCAAATTAAACCAAACAGATCCCAGTAATGAGGAGTAGGTGATCCCCACCATGAACACCATATTTGTGCCTCAGGAAAGCAACTTTATTTTAGATCTTCTGTGAGTCTTGCTAATCTCAAAGATTTTCTGCAGATAAAATACAAGTTACTGCAATGCTTATGGTGCATTTCCATTTTAAAATACGTTTCTCTGAAAATTCTATTATGTCGATACCTTGTTTATATTATCCTTGATACTAGTAGGGCAACGTTTGCTCAGTTTCAGTTCAAAGAAAATTCTTCCACACTTGCAAAATAATCGTGGAATTCAAGAGTTAATTTATATCTGTTTACGTCTAACGTTAAAGTGAAGAATGAGGTCACAATCTGTCACTGAAATTAAAACTTATTTAGTGGTTCTGTTGATGAAGCACAAGCCTCACTAGAATTTAACTTATTCCTTCAGATTTCTATCAGGTCTTGAAAGATAATGTAGACTTTTTTTTTCCCCTAAGAAATAAGCAGCTGTGACTGCAAAATACATATATGATGCATATCCTTTCAGTGAAAAATCAAACCACACAAGTATTTGTTTTGTTAAACGGTTCACATAGTAACAAGGTCTGTTTGTCTCTACTCACCATTCCCAAACATTACAATTAATTCTCTTAAATGGTACTCAAAAAAATATGAAATTGATTCTCAATCAGGGTTAAAGCAATTAATTAAATAAAGTGACTGTCCTTTGAATAATATAATTGAATAAACACTAGTATTTGGACAACTGATTAATTGAGATGATTTTGCTTTTACCTGGCTGCTTCATTTAGGTGAATGGCACTGTATCATAAATTAATAAAAACTGTTCAAAAACAATGAAGGAATCTAATGTATTAATTTTATTTGCATAATGTTATCAGTGGAATAACCTAACAGATACTGCAAAAATCTGAAGAAAACAAGTCCATCGCAATTATGTAAATTATCCCATTGTGCAAATGGCCTTTACTTGTTTGACAATTTGAGAAAGGAAGAGAATAAATTAAAATGAAAATCAATTTCTAGCTCCTTGATCTCAGTTTGATGGTCATTTGTACTTAAATTTGCTATAAGCAATTTATTTTAAGAGTACAAAGGACATGAATAATTTCTGTTTTCTGAAAGTGAAGATTTTATGCTGTTTTCTTTTATAGAAATGAAGTTATAATTATGTCTTGAAAGAGGGATTTAAATTATAACAGTTTGCCAAGATTCAGAGGTCTGAATCTCAATTCTACCTTTTGCATACATTAGGAGAACTACTCTTTAGCTCTAACTCTTGAATTCACTTTACAAATGAATTCACTTGTGACCATACATAACTGAGAAAAAGAACCCTACCAGCCATTTTTAAAATAGTGAAACCCTAAAGCTTTCAAAGTCTGCATTTTAGTCCCCAGCTAAATATGCAGAATGCTGACTACCTTTTGTTTCAATGGCAGCTGTTAGAATCAATTCAGGAAGATGCATGCTCAGAGCAATTCAGTGAACCATGGAAAACTTTATTCCTGGTTTTAATAGGCAATGGGTTCAGTTTCTCATGAAGCATTTCACAGGTTTATTTTGAACATGCATAGTTAAATGATGAACAGAACAGAGAATTCAGTAATACTCCTTTCTTATTTAAATTCTATGTTTTAATTATGGTTAACTTTTTGTTGTCTTACTTTTTTGAACAGAGTGCAAATATTATTTTTAAGTTTTCTAACTATATGACAATTGATTAAATGATATTTGATTAATGCCATATACAATTAATTTCTATTATGCTTGTCACTGATTGTGTTGGAGAAATATCAATCATTGTAATGTATCACAACAGAAAAGGGGTGATTCGCTTTCTGTTGATAGTATACAAGTATATAATTTTTTTTCACTCTCTTCTCCAAACATGTCCCCTGAATTTATGAAATACCTTATTTTGCAACTCAGCCTATTATATATGTTGTCTGATGACAACATTTTGCCTAATAGCCCCATTGGGGGACCAAATTAGGCAACATTAGACGCAATATCATTGGGGTGAGTCCAGAGGAGGGTCACGAAGATGATCAGAGGGCTGGAGCACCTCTCCTATGAGAACAGGCTAGAGTTGGCATCGTTCTGCCTGGAGAAGAGAAGGCTCTGAGGAGCATTTAGAGCACCTTCCAGTAGCTGAAGGGAGCCTACAAGAAAAATGGAGAGGGATATTTAACAAGGGCATGTAGTCATTGGACACGGGGTAACTGCTACAAACTGAAGGACAATGACCTTAGTGACAGCTTTTAACTTTTTGTCAGCCCCAAATTGCCCAGGAAATTGGACTAGCTGATCATTGTAGGTCCCTTCACATACATGGAAATGTGGTCATCTGTAGTAGTTTGTCTCTTCAAATACATCTAAGGTAACAGCAGAAGGGAAATTTGTACATGATGCAGTATGGGGAAGTACCAGTGTGCCTGAAGGAACATCCTCAGCAGGGTTGGGACTTGACAGAGCTTTCAAGTTCTGCTCAGGTTTATATCAGAGCAGGACCTTTTCTGGTTAACAGGATGTAGGCAGCTTAATTATATATACACATTCTTAACATTTTTTACATTACCATATAATAATACTTGTGCTTCATTGTTCACATTTGCTTCTTTCCTACTTAAAAATTGCATTTTTTAGAGTCAAATAGTTACTAAGATAAGAGGCCAATTTCTAATTTTCTCATTGTATAGACTTACTGCTCTTGAACGCAAAGCTTTTATGGAAATGGTATTACAAAATAGTTGTTGATATTCCACCAAGAGTAGTATTAAAATAAAATTAAATTTCAGCTTTTCCCTATTAGCTTTAACAAAATTTGTTTAGACCCATTTATGTATTAAGCATTCAGCTTCAACACCATACAACATTTCTAAATGTTTATGAAAGTGAAGACATATGTTAAAATCTTCTCAAGACTTTATGCAAAAAATGTTAAAATTTTTAAAGGCTTCTCTCAAAAAGGAGGACAGAATGTTACCAAAGTATAGAAACTCTAAATTTAATAATGACTAAAAAAATGAGAAACTGAAATTGCTAGTGTAAAAGCTCTTCAAAAACATCCTGCAGTAACTGATATTATGATGTATTTAGTCAACTTCTAGGCAAAGTTAAGGGAGCGTATTTAAATTGTGTTAGAAAAGAGAAATTCATGTGCTTATGTTTAGCATTAGAGTTGCAAAACAATCTGTAAAATTCAAGGTATTTAACAATTAATTTTGTTACCTATCCAGCTTTCAAAGTGTTTAGCACTTTTAAGTAGGTCAGTTCCTTCTTTATTCCAGAGATGTAAGCAATGGCTAAGAGGCATGTTTATGAAAGCATTTGCTATGCTCCTAATCATTCTTGTTAAAGTTGGATAGCCAGAGCATTTTTCCATTTGTCAATTTTCCATTTCCATTCGTACCGCAAAACACACAAACGATAAATCTGATATCAGTACTTGACAACAGCAATTAAGGTATGGTCATTTTATTTGCACAGTCTCTTAAAAAAAAAAAGATTCAAGTCCTGCTCTAAGGCACTAAATCTGCGAATACACACACACCAACAGTAATTGGATATATTACTATAAACAGTATGTTAAACCCCTTGTATATTACTTTTAAATTTTGATTGATTGTCTCTGTTTTATTCAAGCCCTTGTATATATATCTTTTGAGAACTGTACTAGACCTACATAGAATTAAATACTCTTCATTCACAATGGACTCTTAATACCTTACAATATTTTTAGAAGACAGGTTTAATTTTTAATAAATATGTATTATTCTTAAACAATGTTTTTTTGAAATCAGAGCTTAAATTATTAAATTATCTGATTAGCAATCAGAAAGAAATTAGTCACAAAAGAACAATGTTATACTAATTTTTATTTCTGGTTTCTTACTGTATATTAATTTATTAAAAAATTTCATATAAAAAGAATTTAGAATAATGGTATTAAACAGAGTAGGTTTGATAATGGAAACATAAAAGTTATAAGTATATTTAAATATGGATATTGTTTTGTTTGGTGCTTTTGCTGGGGTTTGGATTTTTTTGGTTTTTTGGTTTTGCTTGGTTTGGGATTTGGGGGGGGGATTTCTTTGTTTGTTTGGGGTGTTTTGTAAACACTGTTGTATTTTTCTGATGTTTTAAGGGGGTGTACTGAATGTGAGTGGAATGGAGCCAGTGCTTTAGCTATTGGTGGATCAGTGCTTGTTTCCCTGTTTCTTACTCTACCTCCATTAGTAAGTAGGCTGGGGATGAACCAAAAGTTGGGAAGAGAGACAGCCATGAAATTTTACCCCAAGTTACCAAAGAGATATGGCATGGTATGTGTCATCAAGCTCGGGGGTGAGAAGGAAGAGCAGGTCGGGTTTGGGTAGGTATTCATTGCTCAGAAACTCTCTGGGCATTTATCGACTTGCGGGAGGCAGTGAATGACTGCCTCTGCATCTGCTTTTGTGGAGGTTTCAGTAAGTTGTCTAGTTGTCTCCTCTCTCTTTTTTTTTTTTTTTTAAACTCTTTAAACTATCTCATCCCAGAAGTTTTCTGGTTTTTGCACTTCCTGTTGCAGGAGTTGCAGCGGTCGTGCACTCAGGTGGATTACTCAAAACTGTAAATAGGCTTCTAAATAAGAGTGTAAAAATTTGGATATGTTCAACTATTTAAGAGCAAAATAAAAAAACGCTCAGTGAAAGGAAATTAATTTCCATCTTCATATATTCATTAAGAATATAAGTAATATTCAAACTTGAAGAAAGTTAGGAAACTCTCAAAGCAAGAATAAAGATGCTGTTTTCAAGGGGACAGACAGCTTCAGAGATTTAACTGAGAAATATGAACTTGAAAAAATCAAATTATGTTTGAAACTATAAAATGTGGAATAGTGACAATAATATTAAAAATTTTAGTTAAAACATATGAGTCCATGAAACATAAAAACTTCCATACTAATGCATCAAGTGTCCCATGAGATGATTTTTATAGCTTTTCTTCCTTCTGAAGATAAAATCAAGTTAAGCCAAATTTCAATGATTTTATTGTAAAGATTTCATTCTCTTCTCTCACTCCCAATAGCAAGGTTAAAAAGCAAGAAAGAAGAAAAAATTGCAGAAGGCATATGCTATCTACTTTGTTTCCATTTCAATCCACTAAAGTTATTAATCTTCGCACAAAAGGCATTGAAATAGAAAGTTATTATTTTTATTTAAGTAGTCTGTTCTCAATTTAAAAAAGTATTCTTGGGAATTATATTAATTATTAACCTTTGGTCAGGTTCATTTTTATATTTTATCTGTCTGTGTAAGAGGAAATGTTATCTGGTTCATCTGTAGCTGAAACCATACTGGCATTGTGTGTTACAAATTAAAGCTTAATATTGTTGGCTGCTGAAAACTGATGAGGAAAATGTGAGATCAATGCTTTAAAGTGTTCCTAATTTCAAGGGAACCAGGAAACTGAATGCAGCTATACCCTCTTCTAGCTTTGAGATTACATTAGGCTGTTCAGATGAGAGTTAAATCCCTGCCAGAATTTGGAGCAACCTCTTGTTCATGCCTCAGGCTGGTTTCTATCCTCTTCATTTATCCTAGTGTGGCTTGCTTTCTATGCCACTTTATTTCTTTGATACTTCCTACACTGTTATTTAGAAACTCTTTCTCGAAGCACTGTGCAATTCATTACTTTTAAATAACTATCTATTCCCATTTCTCTTTATATTTTTATAAACATTCCCCCTGTGATTCTTCAAAAAATCCTGCTGCTACCACATCCCTGTTGAAGCACCAATGATAGCCCAAAAATGTCTGTATGGAGGAAAGACAAAAAAACCACAAAATAACCCAACTTACTGCTCTATCTCCCCACAGGATTAAAATAATGTATTCGGAATTCCTTGATAATATTATTGACATAATCAGTTTATAACTGTACTTTTTAACATATCCTCCAGTAAAAAAATATTCTCTTCCTTCCCCTTCCAATTCTGTTTCTTTCCAAACACAAATGCACTTTGAGTACTCCTTGAAATTTATCTTCAAAACCTGACATATTTGCATCATGGTGGGAATAAAATCTACAAGGAGAATGGTTTGACCTGAGTTATCTGAAAACAAATCAACCACAATCCTGTCTTGATATGGCCTTCACTGCAAAGTGGCAAGGTAGGGGAGAGGAGAGGAGAGGACATATACATCTATTCTAACCAAGCAGGACCAGGAGATGGGCTCAAACACTGTTAAGGAAAATCCTTGAGGAGTGTCAGCATGTTCCCTGGCTTAAATTTGGCCCTCACTAACTTCTGCTTTTTCAAGTAGTTCTCACAGATTAGTGGTTAGAAGAAAAGAGTCTTTCCCCTTCAGGCCCTTTGGGTTAATCAGCTAGTCATCAGAAAAACACAACTGAACCATAGCTGTACTTTCCTTGTAATTGTGTCCTCACATGCTGGAGTGCCTAGATAGAGAATACAAGTCACTACAGTCATGGCCTGCAATATGCAAATACATATTTTTATACCATGTTTTGATTCAAAGTTTTTCTCCATATTGTAAAGAAAAAGCATAAAAAATTATTTTCTTGTACCAAATGGAATAGAGAGCTATAGACACATATTAGCTTTGCTCCACTATTTTTAATTCCTAGAAGTTTTAATGAACAAACAGTTTACACCATCAATGGAACACATTAAACCAAAACTACAGCAATTGTCTTGGACTCTGCATTACATTGTTCTGAATCATCCCCAAGCCAGAGAGATTATTTGGTTTTTGTAATAAATTGTAAGAAATGAAACTACTTGGTTTTACAGAAACGTTTCACCAACTCCACTTTTTCCTGCTTATCTCAGTCTCCTCCGTCCCAAAATGATTTGGCAAAAAATTAATCTCACCTTCACCTTGTGAGGTACAGCTCATACTTAATATGATTACTGAACATTTTCACACCTTTTTCTAGGGTGATTATCATCCATATACCCTTCCCCAGTTATAAACACTAGTATGAAAATTCTCTGTTAATAATGAAATTTAACCATAATTCTTCACTGCGTGTGTGTTTTTTTTTTTTTCTCCTCAGAGACCACCAGAGGATTATTAGGTGATTCATAGTGTGCTACATAGACTATCAATTTCTTGCTTTCAAGATACTACTATATTTCTAATTAAATGAGATGACTTTTTTCCTGTAGTTCACTAAAAATAATCAAAGTGATATCTATTTAAACAATAGCAGCAAAGCATAACTTGATCAGATTGAAAGGTTGAGAAGGTTTTTTTCTTTTTTTCTCTCTTTGTGGAAATTTGGAATAACTTAGCAGTTAAAATTCATGACCTACGCTTTTGTGTCATTATTATTGCATTAGCATGAAATTATGGTTCTAGTTAGTCATAATTATACTCATAATTATTCAATTTATCACTATAGGTCCTCCTGGAAATTTTATTGGAAGAGTTATTAACATTAATAAATTGTTTTTCTTCTTATCCATATTATTAATTCACCTCATGTGTGATATGAACTATCAGCCATAAAATTATTTCAAACTCTCTTCTCCATGGAGCTGATTTAATGATGGAGAGTCTGATAACCTTTAGCTAGTTTTCTGGTACAGCTGTTTGTCTTCACTGAAGGTAAACAGAGGGAGATATGTGGGCATTGAAATATTCAGACCCCAAAAAACCCAATACTTTGCAGAAGTACTTCTGGTTTTCTATCATTTGTGACAAAAAAAAAAAAAAAAGAAGAAAGAAAATAAGAAAATCCTGATATTCATATGTCAGTATTTCTAAGAAAAAGTCCATCAGTTTCGCCTGAAATATTTTCCAGTCAAAGACACAGAAATACTTGTCAGAGTTTTACAGGATTTTCCTGACTTGTGAAGAATTTATTAATAAATAAATTAGTTATATAATAGTTTTATTAATAGTTTTTGTATAATAATGCCCCATTGTAGATACTGGCATGGAATAATAATGTAGATATTGCCTCCCATGTATTCTCACATTGCATGCTATCTGGCCTATGTAGCAAGTAAATTATTCAGAAACTTATAACTAAGCTTAAATTATTGCAAATCAAGGGATATAATCATATTCAGTAATCATATTGACAACATAAAAGAAGCAAGGAACATCACTTCCTGCCAGGTGTTAATACCATCAATGCTAAACAAGAATGAAAAAATTAATGCAAACAGATTATAATATATATATACGTTAAAACTAAGATAACGAGATATTAATATAACTGAACATTTAAAAAATCTTGTTATTTCAAGTCCTCCTTGAATTAGTTTCCACTCTGAGAATAAAGATTTTGTGGATCTTCTGTGATTCCTATTAGTCAGCTCCGAGGCAGAAACATCTTAACCAGAGCATAAAGAAACAGAGTCACTAATACTCTGCTTGCATTGCAAGATGGAAATTTTGTGCATATGTGTACCATTCTGACTTTCTTTGTCAAATTAATGCACTATTCTCCAAATAAAAATAATCATCTAAATCATCTCAGTGAAGGAGTACTTCAGAGCATTTCCTATTTGAGAGCTCTATTTGAGAGCTGTTGCTGGAAGATTCTCTGCCAGGGAATCTTTAGATGTAGTTAGGGTTTTTATTCACTTCAATTTATAATACCAAACATTTGTTAAGCCTTGTCAGAATTGGCTGAGTCTTGCAACTTTGGGACAGATAAAAAAGAACAAATTAAAGATGCTTCTGTAATTGATATTGCTGACAAGGAAGTGTCACTGGAGTTACAGATGGATTCAGAGCTGACACTGAGAAAAAAATACTCAAATAGTCCATGACTAAGTGTTTATTAAGAAGCAAAGTACAGATCAGGGAATAGCAGAGGGAGCACTTGGTGGTCAGTTTCAATCTAAGGAAGACAGAAGAAATAAGAAGAATTTGAACTCTACGATAGGGTCTGGTCAATAGAGATACAAGTCAATAGCGTCCAAGTACAATCAAGGAGAAAACTGGCCTGTATTGAAGAACATGAGTGGGAAATGTAAATTGGAGGTTAGTTTAGAGGACAAGAATTCTGATAGAGATGATTCTTAGGACAGAGAACTCAAAAAATAAAGATTTAGGAACTTAATGCCTGAAGAGAAAACACCTAATATACAGCCACAGGTGAAACTAAAACCAGAAGGAGAGATTTTAAGAAGGAGGCAAATGCAGAATTCACACTCATATTGCAGAAAATAGAGACAGTTCTAACACAACAGATAAAGTTACAGCCAATGAAAGTAATTTGGTTGGCCAAAGAACAATTTATAGCAGGGCATGTACAGAGTCCTTCTGGGTAAGCAGAGAATCATATTACGTATAATTTTCCCAAGGGATAGTGCTGAAAAGGCTCCAGTTATCTTGGGTAATCTGTGTGATCATTATAATTGTAATCACATGCAGTTACAGCCCACAATGAAAGGGGCTTTTATTCCAGTACACAATTCAGGGGTTTATAAGACCTTTTTCCTCCACAAAGAAAGTTAAAAATCAAAACATTTTTATATTTTTTTGGACATAACAGCAACTTAGGAAAAAACGTATAGGAAATAGCCATGAAGAGTTTTACACTGCAAAAGGAGTAGTATTTGGGTCATGTGAGCACAAAGACAATGGCAATAACTCTCCCAGTTGCATTTTGGCCTTCCCACTTGAAATAATGGCATACAGAAAACTAACAACCTCAATATCCATATCCCAGAATTTCTTAGTAAAAATATGCATTTCTTGCTGTACCCAGGGATTCCCAAATGGTTTCTCTAGCACACCATATGTTACCAAATGTGTTACAAATACACATTCAGTATCAAACAGCATTATAAGCCCCAAAAACCTTTTCAGATAACCTGGCAAGCTGTCTTTAATATTTGCCCAGTAGATGTTTAGCAATGACACTCAGCTGGTGACATATGCCTTCCATTATATCTATATTTCTAATATATATAATGGAAAGTTAAATAGAACAAAACACACTGAAAAAGGAACACCATTGGAAGATCTCTCTTTAGATTCATAGAGCTACTTATGAATAGAAATTGCTTCAGTGTGAAGGATTTTTCTTCTGAGCAGTTAAAAATAGAATATTAAATTAGGGTACCCTTATAATAAAAACAACCCAGCATAATCTCCAGTTTTAATTGAGAATAACTATTGGCTAATATAGATGGTAAAAAAATATAATGTGGTACATTAATATGATTTAAATATTAAAGACATCTCCTTTAGGGGATTAAATAACAGTCAGTTATAAGGATGTTCTGTCTCTGACTTTGATAAAGAATCAAAAGAGTCACTGGCACCAGAAAAAGGAATATATTAGAATAAAGAAACTGTCTTGTCCTTAAAGCAACTCTCTCACTCTCAAAGAAAAATTTCTGCCTAGAATGTTCCACCTGACTGACTTTCTTCCAAAAAATGAGCATCCACCTCCAAGGGATCCAACACTGTTAAAAAAATGTGAGATGAAATTTCAGGTCTGTGTCAGTGAGGTTTTTAATGAGCAAATTCATAGAAATAGAAGATATTTACACTTTATGATGACAAGAGTACAGCAAATAAAGAAAGCTCCTTCTTTTGCCCTCCTTTGCAGTCATTATTTTGTATGCCTGATGTTTTAGACTGTGGCTGTAACACCTTAAACACAAGGCTCTCAGGAAGCCTCTGCTACAGAGAAGGGGGCATTAGATCCAAATGGTCTCCTTCACTCTTGCCCTGCTTGTCAGAGAAATACAAGGCTTCCTGACTTCTCTCCAGTGACTTTTTCAGCTCTTAAAATGGTTAAGCACTGACTCTGTGTTTATATCTAGCTTCCCTTCTTCTACCTGATAAAACTGATCTCTAGGTGGAAGAACTATCCTCTGCCTCTCAAGGAATCTGGTATACACCAATCTTGCCTTCTTGAGCCTGGGGGTGCTATCTCCACAGAGTGAGCAAAGTGCCTCAGGCTCTGCTCTTTTTGCTTTACAGCAGCTTTTCTGCTTTTCAGCTTTATAGACTGTAGCTGGAAGCTTTTGTATTTCCTTCTTACTACCACTGAGTTTAGTATTATTTTTAAGTATTTTTACGTGAATTTTCTGAAGTGCAGGATATTCCATTTATGATGTTTTGTTCTTACACTTTTTTTGTTGCTACATGCTTGTAGCATGTTCTTTGCATCCTTGTTCCCAGTACAGCATCCCTTCAAGGAAAGAAAGGGTGCTATGCTAAGCAGAAAAGGATTTCTTCACAGAGAGTACAGGACTGAAAGAGCTGTCTAAAGTTCTCTCTGTTTCCTTTAGCTGAGCAAATCCTTGAGTTTCCCAAAGTGTCTGTCTGAATAAAATCATACTCAAATACATTACTGCATGCACCATTTGGCAGGACTGTAAAGTGTGCTCCTGGAAGTACATATGCTTTCCAAGGCAAAGCAAGGTGCTTGCTTGTCATTTTACACCTTAGAAAACAAATAAAAGATACTTTAGTTGTTAAGGCTAGGAGAAGGATTTTTACGTGTGTATATATTTAGTAGGAAGTGTATTATATGAAGTTATCAATATTGTCTGCATTCCTGAGCAACAGTTAGTTTGTTCCTCTGTGCTGTGCTTAGATGTGAGCCCATATTTAGATGTAAAAGGCACAATACAGAAGTCCCGCCGACCGAAAAACAAAGCCAAAATCAGCTACCGATTTCAAAGAAAAAAAAAAAAAAACACAGAGAAGGAGCAAAACCGAACAGACGATAGCCTCACAATACAGCTGCTTAAACTGCTTTTAAAACTGCCGCCAGCAGCAGGACGGAGCCGGGACCGGCCCCGCCACGTGGAGAGACAGACAAAGCCTCCCCCAGCCCGCGGCAAGCCGAAACCGGGGCTGCCCGCGCCGCGGAGAAAGGAGCCCCTGCCCCGCACGGAGAGAGAGCAGCGTCCCCCTCACGCCACGGGCAGAGAGAGCCCCTGCCCCGCACAGAGAGAGAGCAGCGTCCCCCCTCACGCCACGGGCAGAGAGAGCCTCTGCCCCGCACAGAGAGAGAGCAGCGTCCCCCTCACGCCACGGGCAGAGAGCCGCCCTGCCCCGCACAGAGAGAGAGCAGCGTCCCCCTCACGCCACGGGCAGAGAGAGCCCCCCTGCCCCGCACAGAGAGAGAGCAGCGTCCCCCTCACGCCACGGGCAGAGAGCCCTCCCTGCCCCGCACAGAGACAGAGCCGAGAGGAAAGGCAGGGACGGCACTGCCGCTCCGCCGCCGGCGCCGCGAGTTTCAAAGGACGGCAAAGCACGCCGCAGAAAGCTAAAGCCTAAAACGCGATTGTTTCCCTCCTGTGGGGCTGCGCAGCCGAAAAATACAAGAGCGAAAAGATACAGAGCTCACGGCAGAGTCTGTTTTTTGAGTTTCTACCCCTCCCAAGGAGCAGAGATACTCACCAAAATTGAAGCTGTTGCTGGCCAGGTCAGGCAGGCTGGTTCTTCACCGGAACAGGACTCCAATGGGCAGATGGAGCTCCCCTGTTCTCCCCTGGGAAACTTGCTCACCAGAAAGGAGCTGCACCTTCCAGGGGCGCTGAGCAGTCCGCGAAACTTCTTGTGGGTACAGACCCAAAGTCTCTGCTGAGAGCTAAGCCACGGAAGCTCTCCAGCTGGAAACCTAGCTGCCTAAAGTCCTTCCCGAGGTTCTGAGGATCCTTCTGAGGCTGTAGAGTCGTTCAGCCCACCCAGAGACGCCAAATATTGACATAAAATTCCAGTATTACCAGATGGAAAGTGCCTGGGCTCTTCTGGCCCCCGCTGCTTGGCCTGAGACAGCAGCTGTGGTGGTTTCCACCACAGACACACCTCTGGCTGGCTGGATGCAGCAGCTGGGCCACCCAGGCTTGGAGGAGCTCAGTTTACCTCTGGGAGAAAGTCCTTAGGCGAGGTGAAGAGGAAAAGGAGCGGGTGCAACGGAGGATTATAATCCAGACTTTTATTCCAGGGTCACGAACATCTGAATCTCAGAAACCAGCTCCATTGAACAAATAGCCACGTGCTCGCAGTCGGTTTTAAGGCCCGGGCAGGGAGAGGGAAGGGACAGGTGAGCCACCAACCAGGTGGGAGGGACAGGGTCTCAGGGGACGAGTGACACCCAGGACAGGCCAGTGACCTTGGGAATGAGGGGCATCTTTTGAACTCCTGCCAACCAGAGGATGTCCCTGCAGGAATGTGAGCTTTGACTGACAGCACTTAGCAGGAGACAAAGGGAGGGGGAGGAGGAAGATATTGCCACACGTGGGAGGAACTGGGATAGCTGGGGGGAAGTTACTTCACACTGCAACATTCCTCAGTTTTGATGGCCGAATTACAACTAGCCCAGATAGATGGAATGGGCTAAAATCTTACTTGCAGTTGCCCCAAAACAAACACAAAACACACAAACAAAGGCGCCAGCTTTTAAAATGAAACGCTATTTTTTCCTGTGGATTAAATTTCCGTTACCATCTTATTTTCTGGCTTTTACAAACTCCCACCCAGTCAGATCTGCAAAACAGATATTTGAAATATTATTTTTGCTGTTAACTGTGGCTTAGGAAAGTAAAGTCTATTGTTTTTCATATGGTTGCTATCCCTTCCTGATAACTTTTCTTAAAATGAGGCTGTGGAAATGAGATGTCTTATGAGATGGATGATCTCCTTTTCCTGCTTACACTAGCAGCTGTTGCTTTGTAGTCTGACTTTCTTTGTAACTCCCCGAGATCTGTGTCCTATCCAACTATAGCACACTGTGTCAACAGGCTTTCAATGTTTGCCCTGAAACTTTTTGACTTTTCTAGAGCAGAATACAAATATAAAATCATGCAGTCATTGACGTGATACAGGGGAGTCAGAAATATTCAGGAAGTCCTTATAATTGCAGCAAACAAATATATTGGAGGCATGCATATTTTTCAGGAAATAAAAATAAAACTCTGCTGCTATCAAAGATGTATTGCATTTGCCATCCTTCCTCCATCTTCTTTTGTTTGTTTCAGGAAGAACTTCTTTAAAATCCTCCTAACATCCTGCTAATTTTGCAAAAATATGCAAAATACTAAGAAATAAGCTGGCAACTGCAAGAGTTAACACAATGTAAAGGGAGAACCTGGCTTCCAGAAACTTGTACTTAATACAGCATTTAACAATAGTAACTTATAGTTAGTACAGTCACAACATGGAATTAGACATATGTGACTGGTTTCATTAAAACCTGAATCTTTGAGATTAAAGGTGATTTCTTAAGTTGAAAAGTGGACCCTATGGCCTCAATATGGTTCATCTGTTCTATAGCTTCATTATATTGCACATTAATAAATTTTCTTTCTTACTGTGTATCAGGCATATTTAGTGCAGGGCAAGCATCGTACTTTTTTGACTTTTTTATTTAGTCCAATTTACAGAACTTTGGACCAAAGGACAAGGTCAGACTTACTATTTTTCTTCTCTTAACCTTTCCCATGCTTACATGTGGTTTGGAACACCTGCCTCATAAGTAATACACACATGGAGACCACAATTGTAAAGACTTGTCTTTCAGAAATTAGGAAAAAACAAAATTTAATCAATTACTAATACTGAGCTATCTGACCATATTTGAGCTTTAAAGACTGAAACATTTTTTCTTTTAATTTTTTTCCCTGTGATATCAGAAATGTTTCTTTAAGAGCTGCAATATCTAATCATTATAAAATCAGTGCTGCATTTACACCTTTAGCCTTTTTGACAGATCCACAGTGTTCCCTCAAGCTCAGATTTTCTGTCAATTCTAAACCCAAAAATGTTTTATGTGAACAGCTGGAAGGCATTCTCTGGAGACAGATGCTTCTTTTGGTGATTTACTAGATTGCTACTACAGCAGTTGTTGGACAGTAATTGGCACAACTTGCAGGATGTTTGTATGAAAAGGAAGCATGTCACAAAATAAAATATACACAGAGCTGACTAGATCCAGCCCATCAAACCCCAAGGGTCACAGCTACTGGAGTCTTGCAAGCAATACGAAACAGATATTTGGGAGCAAAATTGTATCATTAAAGACAAAGGGTATGATTAATTTTTTGTCTATTTTCTTGTGTTCTTTTGTTGTCTGCAAGCATATATTTTGAGATGTCTACTGTGAAGATAGAAGGTCGGTTCTATATCTCTTAGTGGGTTTTATTAGTTTAGTTTCTTTCTCCCTGTCTGTGAACTTTAGGTTTCACCATTTCAAATTTTTCTGGACCCTACAGAAATATATTTAAAATATTTTGAAAACCCTTTAATTTGTATTTCATCTAAGTCTTGAAAAAGTCTAGCAGTAATTTACGACATTAAAATGTAGAAAAACCTTTTAATGTACAAGATTATATAGTTCTACAATGAAAAGCATATTTAATTAATACGTAAGTCTTGCTTGAATCATTTTAGCTTTATGATCAGTATTTCTAAATAGTATAAAATAGGCAAATTTTATTAGATCAATTAATAAAATCACAAGCACCTCTTTTTTTTTTATTTTTGGTGCAAATGTAGGTTTGATGCTTGTTCTTGCTTTGAAATTGTACCAGCGAACAAAAAATGGCCATAGCATGAAAAATAATAATAGTTTAAACATATTTTTAGGAAAATTTTGTTAACAATATTTATGGAATTATATAGCTTGAAGAAGAGTTTTCATGTTATTCATTTGGTTGACTTCATATTTTTGCTGAAGGCAGAATCACATAAAAATCCAAGGAAGTAGATATACAAACAGTAAAACTGAAGTTCTGGATTGTACATGTCTATTTTAAGACATGTAAGTACAGAATTTAATACCAGACTATTTTATTCCACAGAGCTAATCTCCACTTCCATTATAATCTTTGTCATAAGATGAATTAATTTTATACTATTTTCTTTTCTCATTACACTCTTTGACTTGAATATAGTCATATATCCTTTTCTAAATGAGCAGATATTTTCAGAACTCGCAATAATTCTGCCTCAGATGTTCATACACTAACTTCAGAACACTTTCAAAGAATTACAGCTGTATCTGGACCACCATGTAGCTAAGCAGACTATTCTGTATGTCCACAGAATACAGCAGAGGTTTGCTTTTTTTACTGGTGATTAGCACTGCTTCAGTTCTGACGATCAGGTGAATATTTCCATCTGATGACGACGTGATCTTTCAGACATTTCATTATGCTTAAGAACCTGGTCACTTCTTGCTTCTGGCAACAGATTTATCCTTGAGATCCAATTTCATGACTTGACAATCTCAAGCAAACACAATGGATTTATATATTTTTAGTGTTCCAGCATCACAGCACTACGTGCTCAGTTTATTACCATTATGGCTTTGTTACTGCTTCATGTTTTCCAGCTGTGCAACATCACAGAAGTACTATTGTTATTTCTTTTGATAACAAGAAGCTGGTTAAAAGTCAAGCTGTATAAATTGAATTCAGGTATGGGAGAAAATGGTGCTCAGCACACTGCTCCTCCTCTTCTCTTCTCTTCTCTTCTCTTCTCTTCTCTTCTCTTCTCTTCTCTTCTCTTCTCTTCTCTTCTCTTCTCTTCTCTTTCTCTTCTCTTCTCTTCTCTTCTCTTCTCTATTGTTGTAATCATATTTATTTAAAAGTCATGTACTAAGTCCTGCTACTCTAAACAAAGCACAAATCAAAGAGAAAGCAACTTTTATCAATACTTGAGGAGAGACAGGCCATTTTTCAATAATTTTTATATTAAAAGCACTCCCTCTGAACTGCATTTTTGTCTAGGTTTTTTTCTGTATCTTTCATTCATTTGCATGTCCTTATTTTTAAAATCAATGTGCAGCAAGTGTGATCACAGAGTCATAGAAAGACCAATGTTAGAACTGTACCTTTGTCCAAGCTCTTGCTCAGAAACCTGGGATATTTTCAAGACTAGACTAAGCTTCTGAGGACCTTCCCCAGAAAGCTTTGAAAACCCCTGCCGAGAGTGATTCCCCATTCTCTAGGCAATCTCCTATGATGCTTACTTAGCATATCTTCTAGTGAATCATCCTTCCTTATCAAGCAGTTGCAGTTTCCTTTGCTGTGGCACAATCACAATCACTTCTTGATATTTTCTCGCGAACATCTGGCAAGGGCTGGCTTAACCTTCACCTTACTTCCCTTTTAGACAGCAGAAGTTTATTGACTTTCCAGTGTAAACATACCCAGTACTCTTCCTTGCATCTTTACTGTGATGTGCTCCATCTCCCTAACCATCTTGCTGGTTCTTCACTGGTTTCTCCCCAGTTCTCAAGCTCTCTCTTCTGCTGGGAGAGCTGAAACAGGGCAACATACTACAGGTGTGGTTAAGTTGAGGGGAGTAATAACTTCTCTGGACCCACTGTTGTTTTTATTCAGGCAGCTTTCATCACTCAAGGGCTTTCTACAGACTTACCCTCAATTTTCTGTCTATCAGGATCCCCAGGTTCTTTTTTGCATATCTGTTCCCCAGTCAGTCATTTCACTTTCCTCTCTTTATTTGTTCCACTTCCAAGGTGTCTTGATCTGTGGCAAATGCCTGTCATTTAGAAAGTAGCTCCTGGAACTTGAACAATCTAATTCTACGCACAAGTGTAATTTTTGTCTACTGGTTTTCTCCTAAAACCAGTTCACTGCAGGCCAATAAAATAAATATTACAAGCCATAGGCTGTTCCCAAAACAGCTGTCTTTACTTCCAAGGCTATTGTGAGCTCCTCAGGAAACTTTACCTTCTTTCTTTTACTCAAATAGTTGTGCAAATTAGCACTTTCCAAAACGCATAGGTCTGACTGGCACCAGTTTCACCTCTGACTCAAACTCCTGCTAATTGGACCAGCCCTCAAAAACAAATTATAAGTTTTTTGTCCACAAAAATATTTCTTTCTCTCACTTAGAAAGTGATTGTGAGTTTCACTTGTTTCAGTGTGCTTGATAGATGCCAATATTTGATAAAGGACTCCAAAGTGCTAGCATAGTAAAAAATATCATAAATAGACTTCAAGGATTGACTTAAGATAAGAAGGAATAAGTAACTTAAGAAATTACAAATAACACAACCTTTATTATTGACATCTTTTCATTGTGTCAGCCCAAATTACTGTCTCTTTCAAAGTCCTTCTTAATACAACCAGTGTTGAAGCTGTTTTTCCATGTCCAGTTGTTTTTTCAGCTCTTGAGATGAAATTTTTACTGTGCTTCTGAAGAGCTCTTATCCTTTTTTTCTTCTGTGAACAGCTAAGGAAAAGACTATATTGAAGAAAACAGCAGTTCCTGTCACAACTTTTTTTTTTCCCCATACTTATGATGAGTGTTTAGGGACATGTCACATCTTTCAAGGATACAGGGAAATATGCTATTGATGTCCCAATGAGGCGCTTTCTCTGATACGAGAATTTTTTTCTTTTTTTTTTCAGTGTGAGCATCACATTTCCTTAATAAGCCTTCTATACTTTAACTGCATTTTGCCTGGGCTAAATACAAATTTGTTCTAGCATTGGCTAAGGTATTTGCTAACTTCAAATGGACAATAGTTTTACAGGCAAAACAACTCTGGCATCTTTTTTAATGTAAGTAGTTTATCACCGTATTTATTATGCTTTGATTTACCATATTACTTTTACAGTGTTTACCATATTGACTCCAAGATTTACCACTGTGACTAAATGAGCATTTACTGTAACTAAAGAAGATTTCACAGTTTCATTGATGTATTCAGATTCAGTCATGTCTGAGAGAACTCTTCCTTATACCACTGCATGCACCTGATAAATTCCTAATTTCTTGGACTCAAAACTAACAAATCCACAAAAGTACAAAATATAAATTTCCACCTCATAGAAACATCCTATGGCTTAAGACTATTAGACAATATGAATCTGAAGCTGGTAGTTCACTTCTGAACTTTTTACACTTTTACACAACGTGAGAAAAAGAAAAGCTTTACCCTGAAATCTATACAGAGGCCAAAAAATAATATTTTTTAAAGTATATCTTTTGGTGTGATTCACCCTCTCTGCTAAATTCATAGTAATTAAAAGAAAAAAATGCATTTGGTGAATCTTCAGATTCAAATGCATGCTTTCAAGTGCATATTCTGTATGTGCTTCTAAAACCTCAGCCTCGCATGTAGTTATAGTGCTTTTCTACTATTTTACATGCATGCATTTTCAGTATCCTTTTATTCTTTATCTGGATGATGAGCACTGAGATGGTGCACTCTGAATACTTTCAGATACATGATGCAATGCAGTCAAACTCTTAAGGAAATTTCTAGTCTATCAGATACAAATTTGGATTAACAATACTATAGTCAATCTGATAATCTGTGGGGCTTTGTACATCAATGGGTTATAATATCAGTTCTTACCTGTAGAAATAGGAAACTCATCACAAGTCCTTAAAATAATTAATATTTTGAAAGTGTGGACTTCTGAATTTGTTAAGGATTTGAGGAACATTTTTTGTAGGGAATAATTTTAATAAGAGGCTTGAAATATCTGAACATGGTTCAGAGAGCAGTTCCTTCACATACTTACATTACCTTTCTAATTCTGATTATTTATGGAATAAGTATTTTTTTCCTTAAACTATTCATAGCTGATAGGTATTACATACAGTTCTCAGATGCTTGATTGAAAACAATTCTTCTGACCTTTTTCCTCTCTATACCATCAATGCACACAATTTAATATAACGAGGCAGAAAAGAACATCTCTGAAATAATGTGCTGTGGCAGTCATAGTAATGCCAATGTTTTAACTCTATGAATACTGCAAAAGGTGCTTGCATGTATAGAAACAGCATACAGAATGAAATTTAATATAAGTTTAGTTAACTACATCAGGATAGCATTGTGAAACATGGAGATGATGTTTTGAGGAAAAAAAAAATCTAGAAATTTGTCCAAAAATCAAGTCCTCTATTCATCTGTGCTCTTTTAAACTGAACATCATGTACAAATATTTTAATTTATTTAAGTAAAATAACTAATAAAATAAAATTCTGACCAGAGAATATTAAATCTGTTGAATCACAAGTATTTTTATTCTTTTAAATCACTAATATCATTCAAAAGAACTAAGAATGTATCTGGGTAAATCAGACTATGAAAACTGCAAATAAAATACTTTCTTATACATGCTATTATTAGACTGTGATATTTTCGCTACATTGCATCTTATAAGCAAGGTCTGTAATGAAAAGATACAAATAAAATGTTTCTCTCAACATATCAAACAGAAAGTGAGCTCAAAACACTTATTCCTCCATTATAATGGTAAAATAATTATTGCTTGAAAGTTATTGTCGTCATCTTTTTATAAGTGATTAGTTTTCTGGTAGATATGGAGCTTTTGTTACGAACTTCGCGACATTCATATAGCTAATACTGTTCCACTTTTCTCAACTACGTGTTTTTTTCTCATAAAAATCAAATCCACAGTGATTAAGTGAAGGAAAACGCAAAATCTCACAAGGGAACACTCACTGATATGACAATGTGTTTTTCCTCTTCTGTAGTGTAACATTTCTGAGAAGGCTCTCAGCTTGTAGCCTAGCATTTTTTCATGTAGGCATGTATCTAAGTCCAGCAGCAATTTAGTGCCTTCTGTGATGCAGCAGAGAGACAATAATTTGCTGCAACATGATGGAACACAGTGCATCAGCAGGGATCATCCCTGTGATCTTCAATGTGCATGCACATCTCAGTTTGAGGCATGTCACGGATTTCTGTTACGCTGCAGCTTTGCTGAGACACACATAATTGAGTGCAGTTAAGTAAACTGTCTGCAGTTATCTTTGTTCAGCAATGCATGCTTCTTGCCATATTCACAATGCTAATAAATAAAGGATGATCCAATGAAATCCAGAATGGCTGCTACTTTTGTAAATTTAATTTAATTTCTCCAGAACCACTGAATGCAAACTAAGCCAGTGAGTCAGTTCTGCCCAGAGTTCCTGATGGCTTTATCACTTACATTTTCCAAATTGAAACAATAACTGGTAGAAGTTACTAATGAAAGAATACTTGAGAACTATTTATTATTGAAGTAGTTTATGCTTCAACACATTGAAATATATTTCTTTTAGATAGCGCTTGCTTGGAAATATGAGATCAGTCCTTCAAAGGGGGTAAATAAATAGAGCTGTATGAACTTCAGTGTTGCTCTACATTTCTAATGGAACCAAACATAATCTAATCTACTCAGATGTGAGACAGATGTTGCCCACATGTTCATGAAGAAAGAAAACTTGTCCTACAAAATTCAGAGCAGAATATCACATTTCCTTTCACAATGAGATGGAAGGTGCAGAATTAATTAAAGTATGCCTGGTAAGTAAATGAACAATTGTTACTAGTAGAGATCAATGGGCAATGCCTCTGAAGGAGGTCAAAATAAGCTGTCACAAAAACATATCATCATTCCAGCTTAGTAGTCTCAAACTAAATATTATCAGATGATAATATTTTCAGTATCCCATAGCAGGCACAAAGCCTTACTTTGCTTTGACAGGAAATATTATTGTCCAAGACAAGAGCAAACATAAAATGTTCAGCCTCTTAAGTTGCCCTAATATTTTTCCCTGTAATAATAAATAGCCTTAAAAATAAATAAAAATAAACCAACTTCTTTAGCTATCTTAATGAATGACAACTCTACATAAACATTATCATAAATATTTACATTTCAGTTATTTTCATAGTTTACATAGACAGAGTAAAAGAGTGATTTCTCTGTTTCTTTGAGCATCTAGAGAGCCTAATTGTTATTGTACTATTAACTTCAGGCTCAACTAATTTGACCTCCTCCTACCATATAGTTTTAGATATTTCCACTATTTCCATTATGTTAATAATAAAATATGCAGTTATAATTCTCCCATTGTGACACCCAATTTAGATACAAATTAGTGTCTGACTCCTTAAAAGCATACCTACATTTGCTGCAGATTCAAAATTTATGCTCCCAGTGTTGTTAGAAAACTACACATTAAATCATCAGCTATTCTTCAATTATGTCTCAAATAGGGAATTGGGATCAAAGACTCTTTCAGGATTTTAAAATACATAGAATAAATGAATTGCTGGTGAAGAATGACCATTACTGGAAGGTAAAATTACTGGTGTGTGTCATAGGATGTTTCATAAAACTGAAGGCTTTTTCACTATGTGATACCAAGCTTAGGTCCTCAAAGTGAAAAGCTTAATGTGATGGCACACGTCTCAATCCTTACATACATTCTGCTCATTACTTTCTTGCAGAGACATTCAATAAGAGCACTAACTAAAGCCAAATGAAGTTGATATTTAGTATCTTGTAAGGTTATTTTGTAGCAGTCATCATATACACAGCTAATGGTAATAGCTCTTAATCAGTAGTTAAAGAAACAGTGACAGTAGAGAGGTTAAAGCTTGGCTAGGACTTTAAATTATATAAATGAAATAATATGTTTTAAGCAGAAGGCTATTTGCACGTAAACATATGTTTACATTCTGCTGCAAATAAGCATAATGTAAATGAAGGGACAAATAACCCAGCAAATATATAAGCAATTTTAAAAACCTGTCGAATCCTGCAACAATAAAAATTCAATATTCTGTCCTGGGGAAGGAGGGACAGAGGGAGAGGGGGAGTGGGGGGAAGACAGGTGTTTTATTTTAGTACAGTGATTTGTTTTAGCAATCCATGTGTAAATTTTCCCATGTATGTGATTTCACTGCATAGTAATATTCATATATTGCATTGTAGATAATCTTAAATAAAGGCTCCATTCTTTTAAAAGCACAACGCATATCTTCCATGATTCTGCACAGTTCATTCAACCGTTAAGAGCTTCCTTAAATGTGTTAGAAGTTTTTAGCACCACGGCTACTCTGATAGGATCATATACTAACAAAACAATAGGAAGTTCTCTAATATTCAGAGAGTCCTTAAGAAGGACATGTTCTCTTTTTGCTGTGAGATAACAAGAACTGGGTAGTTATATTCATTTTTTTCAACCGACTATGTTCCTTCTGAAGAAGAATTAAGCTGCTCAACATCAGTTATTTAAAGTAGCATTCACAGCAAAAGAGCAGTGCTTAAACATAGAATACTATCTAATACATGCGTAAGGGAATTTTTTAAGTTTCTGGTCTCAGCTGCAGATCTATCAGACCATAAAAATTCATCTGTTACTATCCTTATGCATTGTGTCTCTCATAAACACTTTTGTGGCACTTAGTTGCAGAGAGCATTCAAACATTAGGAAAAGCGGCCTTGAAGTTACACAGAAAAATAGATATTTCAGATTGGCTACTAGCATCTATTTAATTTATTAAATTTACATAAGAGATTATCCACCTTTGTGGTGTCCTATTTACTTTACTTTAAGGGCAACCTGGGTGACTGATGATAGTTCAAATCTCTGTTAATGCCGAAGTCATCCTTGTTCTATTCAGCACACATTATTTTAATAATCCTGGCTAGAGCAAAAGTTAATGTCCCAAAGCAATAAGCAGATTTGGCTAATCAAAAAGTTATCATAATAGGATGAGGGAAGGATAGAATCACAGGACCACAGAATCAAGTATGCTAGAAAAGAGATCTGAGATTATCAACACCAACCTATGACTGAACACCACCTTGTCAACTGGAGCGTGGCACTGAGTGCCATGTCCAGTTTTTCCTTAAACACCTCCAGGGATGGTGACTCCTCAGCCCCCCTGGTCAGTCCCTATTTAATAATCTTTTAAGAAGAAATTACTCCTAATGTCCAACCTGAACTTCTCCTGCTGAAAATATAATAAAGGTTTCAGCCTTAGCATTAAATTTTCCCTCTTCAATAATTTCAGCAAAGTTCTTAGCACCCTTGTGATGTTAATTTTTGTATGTGCTTTTGCATTAAAGTTTAATACAAGAAATAATTTGATTTATATATGCAGTGCCTGGTAAAGCTGATAAAAAAAGCATTTACATGAAACTCAATAGTTCTGATTTAGTGTAACAATCAAGATGATGTTCATATTTCTATCTTCCTATTCTCTGGAGAACTTCCTGTATTTTTTTCACTGTTACGAATGAATCTTTCTTTTTGCATTACAAGATGTCTATTGTAGATTTTTAAGCCATAGTAATTCTGTTGCTAACTCTTTCTGGGGCAGCAGAAATATAGCACCCTTATTAACAAGGTAAAGTATATAGACTTTAATCAATATAAAAGTGCAGAAGCTTACAATTGTTGTAAGGTTGATTTTTGTCTGTTAATACCAGCAGGATAATTTTAATCTAAAATATTTAGTTAATATATTGAGGTAAGCTTCAGGGTAATAAAAATGATAATATAGACGTAAAAATGAATCTGAAAAATACCCAAAGAATGTACAGAAGAAATTCTTAGAATTTTTAACTGAGATTGAAGAAAAGGAGAAAACAAACTCTTCTGTAATATTTGCATTATCCCTCAAGTTTTCTTATATCAATATGAAAAGTTCAAGGAAATTATGGTCATAAATATTTTTTGGTTCTAATTACATTCATTGGAACAAATGCAGTGTTTAAACATTCAGTTATAAAAATATCTTCTGAATGTCTACATCAGATTTTAAACATATCACTGGTAAAAAAATAAGCAACGGGAAAAACTGAAACTAAAAAGAAAACACCTGCATTTTAAATTGATAATAATTTGACTTATATTGCATGCTTTAGGCACAGTCAGTTTCAATGCCTACTATTAGGAGATCTTCTGAATTTTTATAAATCACATACATTTTCTCCAGAATTTGCTATTCATTTAAGTCAACGTTTGTTACTAAGCTGAAATAATACTTAATAGAAATAATACTTGAATTTAAGTGACATTATGAACTATGGAAGTGCAAAAATGTTTAATGTATTCCTATTGCCTGAAAACCAGAAACTTTGTTTGTTACACTCCACTTAAACTCATATTCTCCATCAATGTACATTTCACTAATGAACATGTAACGTGCATATAATATTAAATGTCTTTGCTTTCATTACAAAATCATAATATTTTATTAAAATTAAACTCCCTCACATCTCTAGGAAAAAACAAACAAACAAAACCAAATCTATAAAAATAGTCTAAATATTTCATAACTCTCATAATGGTCACTTTCTAGTTTCTAAATACATAATTTAAAAAATCATTGTCAAGGTTTGACACTGGCACTAGCCAATGCCCCATGAAAAAAAGCACTCTCCCCGGTGTCCGCTGTGAGACTTTTGACCAGGAATAAGAAAGAGGCAGGCTCCCACTTAACAAAAGAAAAAAAAACATTTATTAACTAAACTATACAGACAATAACTAAACTATACATAAAGAAACAAAGAACACACAATGGAAAATGAAAGCCCCACAAAACACTTCCCTCCTCCTCCCCTCCAATTCCCAATACAATACTCTTCCCAAATCAACAACCATCAGCCCATCACCACTCTGTACATAATCAATTCTCAATTCATTAAGAGGAGAGGAGTCCTTCTTGCTTGCCATGGTGGCCTTTTCCAATTTCCAGGCTCTCTCACCGCCTGGATGAAATCAGGGCTGTTTCCAGGGTCTGTTTTTTAAGGATGCTCTGTCCCATTCCAAAAAGAAACACAATCACACCTTCTGGGACATCTGTCCCCCCCATATTTATATACCCCTTGGGGCGGAGGGGTAAACTCCACCACTACATCTTCTTCTTGGCTCTGGGGCATTGCGCCCCCCTGGACGCAGTCTCTGTCTCACAAGGAA
The DNA here is from genome assembly GCA_039654755.1 of Calcarius lapponicus. Classification (NCBI taxonomy): domain Eukaryota; kingdom Metazoa; phylum Chordata; class Aves; order Passeriformes; family Fringillidae; genus Calcarius; species Calcarius lapponicus. The sequence continues at coordinate 9,925,113 of CM077463.1, forward strand.
ACACGGCTCTGTCCATGGCTGTACAAAAAGAGTCCAGCAACAGCCACTCCAATCATCTCTTGCCACCAGGATTCTTCTCTGTTCATCCACAATCTCCCTCACTTGCTCCACTTGCTCATTTCATTTCTCTCAATCACTCTAACTCCTTTTCCGGGACAGGGTAATGCCCTGTAAGCTTTCATTGTCCACAAAAAACGAAAAGCTCTAAAAACGGCAGGACTCTTTCACAGCGCCTTCTCCCCCCCCCCCCTTCTTCTCCACAGACACAGGCACGCGGGCAGCCCATATCAAATTTCAAGATAACAGTCCCACTCGGTCTCTCTCGGTCTCTCTCTCCCTCGGTCTCTCTCTCTCCGTCTCCGGGGGGGGGGGGGGGGGGAAGAACTTCACAGCAGCTCCTGGTCTCTCTTCCACTTCCACCCTTGGTGGGGGGGGCCAGGCCTACCTCTGCTCTCCCATGCCGGACCACACGGTCTATCTCTCTCTCCCTTCTCAGCCCGCAGCAGCACACTAATATCCAATTTCAAAACAAAGGTCCCAGGACACTCGCTCTCTTTTTTGGGGGTTTCCATCTCTCCACCCTTCCACATTCAGGGTACCCTCTCTCCCGATCTTGGCCTGGGCCCAGCCTACCACGTGGCTGCCCCTCCCCCGCCCAGCAGGGGAGAGCTCCGACCCGTGTCCCTCCGACGTCCCAAGAGGCCGTACCTGCGCAAAAACCCTGCTTTTAAGGTGGCCTCAGAGGTGGCCTGTATCCCATAAATCCTATTTCCGGCATTTCCGGGTCAAACCATGACAATCATTTAAGGCTGCACTCTCCTAGGACAAAATGAATTGAAAAAAATTACAGATATCTAAAATTACAAAGGCTTTTTAAATTGCTCTTATAAGGTGTTACTTAGTTAAAATATAGAATGGTATTATGGGTCAAATAAGTAAAATGAGTCATTTCCATGTTGTCTTACACACCATGAAATTATGAGGAAATAAAACTTGAAAACTTAGGTACTAGTTTTAGACTAAAACATTGGAGACATTTTAGGTTCTTCTGTAGAAAAAGGGTAAAAAAAGTGATATATTTCAAACAGGCCTACATATTTATCTTAAACATCTCAAGCAATATCATATTTTATACAATATCAGAGGATATAACATCTTGATCTCTAAACCTTCATCTGCATCAGAATTGAAGTCATGTTACTCTTCATGAAATTCAATATTATTTTCTCTCAGAGGTATGGAGTGAAATTCATTGCTTAAAAAGTCTTGGAAATAATTTTTCCCTTTGCCCACTTTACCTTTTTCTCCAGTGTTCCCTTCCAATCTGGCAACTTAAATTGGTTTTAGGTCACAAGACCTAAGATAAAATATTCTTCTTCATTGGTTCAAAGGCTACATTTTGGCTCTTCAGCAAGCAAACTTGTTGTTTTTGGAAGCTTTCCAGACTTAGACCCTGCTGCAAACATTCTGGCACTAGTGAGTCCCCCTGTACCAACCCCATTCCATAAAACTGCACCCACTGCACACAGTCTTTCTCTCCCAGTGGATCTCTACCCGGAGCAATCTCTTTACAGAGCATAGTGAGATGTACAGTAAACTGTGAGGGAACAATTCCACAAATTGCACAAATAAGAATTTTTTAAAACCAGCATAATTTTAACATATAGAAAATTGATGTTGAATAAAAGCAAAAGAAAATCTAATTTTAAAACTGGTCCTATTTGTACGTATTTGATTATGTCTGCAACTAGCACCCAGCTTGCATAGTTACATGGGATGCAAACAGTTACATAAGATACAAACAGCAATTTTAAAAAACCAAACAGAAGCTGCTAAAGAAACAAAAATTAATTTGACATATCTTGACAACTGCTACCCAGAAATACACTACAAGGTGCAAACCTCAGCATTCAAAATTATACACTTTAGGGGCAGTCGTCTTCCCCTTTCAAGACACTCAAGCAGAATATTATTGTTCCATCTGGCTAATCTGCCAAAAGAAGGCTCTTCAGTAAGGATGATTGCCTGAAAAATATGCTATGTCAGTGCCACCTTGGTCACATTTGTCCTATTTATTTTTCTTCCTTTCTCAGGCTGGAGATGGATGATTCCAAAACCATGGCAAAGTTGAGATTTCAGTTGCCTTTCAATTCCCTCTTGAAGCCGCCGTGACTGTTCTGTAACCTAGTGTGGAGTCTGGCTGCTTGTCATGTTCCAATTAGTGAAACAGATGTGAAAGATTTATTATCATCACCTTAGCCTTCAATTTAGCTTGAAATGGAACATTCATACTATGCAGGAGTTTACTAGTTCTGTTGTTTTTCCCTACATGCATATTAATTTCTAAATTATTTCATTTAAACTTTAAAAATATTGTTCTGCTCCTACTTTTACTGCTCCTGGACAATTTTTTGTTCTTGGTAAGTTAATGGCAGTTTTGTCATAATCATTAGTGGGAATAGAAGTAGTTTCTATAATGTGCTAATTATTTTAAGCCAACTTTTAATATGTAACAGACAGTTCTCTATTGCTATATTATTACTTAATTAATTTGCCATAAGATATACTGATAAAAATGTATTCAATCCACTTCATTACATGTCAGTTTCAAATAATTTTCTGTCTCATTATCAGAGTTCTTTCCCATAATAAATGGAAAGCCTTATGCATACCTAAGAACTTGTTAACTTTTCAAATGGTTTTTAATGCACTGGCCTGATGATTTCAGGGGCTACTTGAGTACAGGCTAAGTCTTTAACTGAGGTTCTAGTACATGGGGAGCTATGACCTCCAGCCTCTTCAGAGCTTTACTAAGACCCACATCTGTGACAACTTTCTCAGCTGTTTCCTCAGCTGTTGCAGCGCAAGGGGGAAGTTTCCACTGCGGCAGAGACCACCACCACCACCCAGCAGCACAAGCAGCACAGGTGGCAACCAGAAGCACATGGCTCACGTGCAATAACCACAGTGAGTGGAAAGTTTTTCATTGGGTAAAATGTAGCACAGCAGCCACGGCAGCACATCTCTATTCATAGTCTAATTTCCAGGGAGTGCTGCAGTCCCCCTGGAAAATGGACTGTTAGACCTTACATAGCAGGCAACTGGAGGTAGTAACAAGATTCCAGGAAGAAACATGTTTGATCGTTAATGCAAAGTTAGCTTCCATCTGGACAAAAGGATTGTAATAATAGAAACTGAGGAGGAAATCTGCATCAGTTTTTTTCCCAGGATAGCCAAACAGTCGACAGAAAGAAAATACCAGAAAACTTTGCAAGGAAAAGAAAAAAAAAAATTCCTTCACCTGATACAGAGAAGCTATCTGTCTCTCTCTATTGTCTGTGGAGAAAAGCTATGGAACTAATTTAGATAGGATGCCTTGCATTTTAGGCAACTTCAGTGAAAGGAATTTTAATGAATGCTGAAGAAATATACTCCATGCTAAAGAGAAAAGAGAAGAAAAAGTGTACCGAGCTTTCTGTGATTCCTCACAGTAATAACTCCTGACATTAAAAAAACAGAAGAAATAAGAAGGAAAAGTAAAAGGTGAAAAAGTTTTGAAAAATTAGACTTTTTAATAGTAACCATGTTGACATTCCTTCAAATTTAGGATGCTTAATAGCAGCAATACTCCTAATAGTAGTCCTAAAACAGGTAACATGCAATACCGCATGAACAAACACACTACAGCTATATCGATGGTTAAAATGAAAGGTCTGTATGATCTGAACATTTATTTTCCCAACGGTATGCATAAGCAATGCCTAGGCTAGAAAATCACATATTTTTTATCCAAAACAGCATATTTTTTTCCAAGTACTGTCCAATAATTTGCAACTTCCTAATTCAGTGTTTTCCAACAATTTAGGAAACTTCAACAGCTTTATTTACTAAACTTGTCCCACCTTTCCTCAAACCCAAATATGTTTTCAATTTTCTCAGCATTCTGAGACAAGGCCTTTCATAGCTTTGATTTTTGAGTATCTCATCGAATCCTTGGAAAAATTTAGAGTTTAGTTCAACCACCTGCTCAGGACAGGGACGAGTTCAGGATATGAGTTCCTTTTGTGTTACCTGTTAGCTTCCTCTGATAGACCTTCCCATATTTCTTCCATTGGCAGAAGCAGGAAGAAAATGGTCCACATTTAGTGTCTCTAGATATATCATAAAAGCCACCTGTCGTCTTCTAGATATTTCTTCTGTTTTTCAGACTGAAGAATGTGAAGCCTACCTTTAACACCAAAGAGTTTATTTTTCCTTCTTTTTAATATACTTCTGGGAACTCAGAAAATTTTATAAAACATTTATCCTCGTATTTTTTCCTATTTCTTTTTGAGAGTGGTATTATATTCTTTTATTTTGAAAAAAAGTACATAATATTTGATAAATTTAATTATATCTGAATGACCTGAAGTTTTCTACCCCTATTTCTTGTTAGAAAAATTGTCTCCGAGTCCCTGAAAGAAATAGATTGACTTCTAATATAATAGCAACTACTAAAGTACTATTGTACTTTAAGCCTCATGAAATCACAACATCAGACCATAAAGCAGTGTGTTTGCAAAATCAGACAGTTTCTATTTCAGGCCTACTTTCACATGTACCCTTTAAAGTTGTAACACACTACTTTCATCACTAGATTATATGTGAATAGTGCAGAGTGATTTCAAAACCACCAAGGTAGCCTTGTCAGCCAGTTTGGCATGATTCTGTGATTCTGATGCTCTGGTCCTTAACCCTCATGCACTGCTTGTTTTTCAGTACTATGACAAATAAATTAAAATCATGGTATAAAGTTACAAAATTTGAAGTCATAAACTAACATTTCTTTCTCCCTTTTTCCCCAAACATGTTTACGATGTTACTCTCATCAAAAGAGTAAATATTCATTAATTGATCAATCTGAAACTAATGTATCATATGGAAGAATAATTTTTAAAAGGCATTTATGAAATTGAGATTTTAAGCTGCTAGATTATAGTTACAGTATATGTCACTGAATGCAAGAGAAACAAAGATTTTCCTTAATTTTCAATTTATTACATTTTAAAATTAAAATATGATGGTAACAAGTCATGTTACTTTTCCTTTGAAAAAAATTGTTAAATTGCATTATTCCAGTTCAGTACAGTGTCATCAATTTATTAAGTTACCATTATATATATCACCAGGATCTCCACCAAATGTGACAGGTACATTTCCCTATTCTAGTTGAGAGTTTTTTCTACAGCCTGTAAAACTGCTCTGGCTATTGCTGATCAGCAAGTAAATATTCAGAAAGTAAATGTTCTAAGGTAGTGCCTAATTAAGACTAAGAACAACATCAGCTGAAACTGACTCTAAGGAAGGGATGTTCCTAGTGGCTTGATCAACCATGCTTGTTAATTCTAATCCAGACTAGATCATTTATTTCTGGAAGTGTTAGTAACAGCAGATAGTAATTATCCCACAGTGAAGGAGAGTGCAAGGGGTCACTTTCTCATTAAAAAAGGAAAATTAAACACACCAGATCTAAACCAGTTTTTTTACCTTTTATTTAACATTATTGTGGTGAAATTACTTCCAACCAGAAATAAATAAATTGTCTAGAAGAAGAATTATTTTAACCTGTATAGACAAATAAAGCTGTCATATGACACATTCCCAATACCAGGTGAACACATATTTAAACTCTTTTAGGCAACACAATGATAAAACTTGCTGTAATATTAGGTTAGTTTGGGAAAGAAAAATCTCCTTTCATCATATTTGCATCTAGACTATGGAGTAGGTTCCACATCATAAAAATATTAAAATACATTTTGATGAGGTTAAATTGCCCAATAAAAGTATTGATCAATTTTTCTAATATGGGTCAAAATTGCAAAAAAAAAAAGAGTTAGTAAAATGCCTCAATACAGTTTCAGTTTATTTAGATTTTAGACTTTTAAAAGTATTGTCAGAACCTTAACAAATAGATTTACTAACAAACAACATGATTCATATTGAACCTCTCAAGCTCAGAATACTAGTCTAATTTATAGATTAGGTTATAACTTAATTGTGAGCCAGACAGTAGACACAGAGTGCAACTTCCTTTTTGTGTGTGTGTGTGTGTGTGTATTAGGGTAGGATCTAAGAATCTTTTCTTTCTGAGACAAAGCTTGTCATGTAAATCTATGGTAATCACCTTTAAATCCCAATATATTTCCTGCAGAAAAAACAAATTATTCAGAAATTGCCCTGCATGAACTGTCTTATCAAACAGATTTCTAATCAGCCAAAATCATCTTATCAGACAAAAGCACAGGATCGTGGAAGGGTTTGGGTTGGAAGTTATCTTTAAAGATCATCACATTCACCCACTTACCACACCCACACCACCTCTACCATGCCCTTCTTCAACACCCCCAAAGGCTGAAATACATTGACCCAGCCATGGACTTTTGTTAAATCTATTTGCTCAAAGCCCCACTCTGCCTGACCTTGAACACTTCTGATGATGGTGCATCTACAACCTCCCAGGGCAACCTGTTCCAGCGCCTCATCACCCTCTTTGTCAAGAATTTCTTCCTTATCTGAAGGAAATCTAAACCTAATTTTTTCACTTTAAAAGTGTTGTTCTTTGTCCTGTCACTATCACCCCAGGTAAAACATCTTTGTCCACTTTTCTTACAAGCCCTTAACAATTATGCTAGAATATGGGCTCCCTGAGCCTTCTCTTCTTCAGGCTAAACAAACATTTAGACCACTGCCTTAGATTTTCTTCATAGATTATAAAAACTTTCCAGACATGAGACAAATTACATCAAATGAAACCTATCTTAATTTCATCTTAATATAATAAGAAAACTACAAAAAGAGAGACAATTTTGGAGTCTCCTTATGCACAATGAAAGACCTATACACACTCAAAAGGATCCACTCATACAAAAGCAATGACCAACTATTAATAATGATGACTGTAATTTGGCATATATGAAAAATATTACACTATGAACTATCCTGAATTTGTAAAATAGAAAGAAATACAATTTTTTAAATTAGAATTTCAGTGAGTATTTAAAGAAACATATCTTATTTAAGGAATTTACATAAATAAAAAAAACTAAACCATCAGAATGAAAAATCAGTTCAAAAATAAAATAAAAAATTCTTGGCAGCTATGATTTCGCAAGAATTACTAATGGGAAAATTATGATTCTATTTTTTTTTTTTAGTGTTTAATAAATGTAACATGACTGGTTAAAATGAGCTCAATCTGCATCTTAATCTGATTCTCCAACTGCATCTCTTGACTAATGCTTCACCCCAGGTTGTGAGTCTTATACTTGTATTTCAAGCAAGCTTGGCTGGTACTATTGTGCATACTTTCTCCACCCTTCAAACCTCTTCTGCATATTCATAACATACTGGGTCAGGTGTTCACCTCCTTCTGACTGCTATAGAACTCCTGAACAGTCTGACAGGGAAGTTTCCTTAACAACCGTTTGGTAAATATTTTAGTTATATTGTCAAGCTTATTCAAAACTGCAAAATTTGAACTCAGTAAGATCCACCCATTGAGTGTGATAATGAAAGTGATCCGCAAGACTGTAATTGAAAACTTGTCTGGAAGGAAAATAAATACTCAGTGTCTATTGAGAAATAGAGAAATTGAGAAATAAGAATGCCCACTTGTTATATTTATAAAAGCACAATGACATATGGGCAGAAATGCTCTATATTTTGTAACTTAGAATTTAGCATTGTCTTCTAATTAAAATGCAGACACACTCTCACCCAATTGCAAGATCATGAATAACTGTGACACTTACCCAATAGCACCTTGCCAGTTCACCATTTAATTTCAGCTGTGAATAACATTTTTTGAATTGATTGTTTTCCTTCTAGCTGCAATAAATGCATAATGAGTGTTTTTTATAGATATTTACTACTTCAAATTTCCGTATTCAGTGCCTCGTCATTGGAGGTTCAGTGACATATGACCTAACATAATAAACAAAGGGAAACTACAAATATAATGACATATTTTTCTTATTACCTTTCTACACTAATATAAAGATATTTTAATTTATGCAATTATTGTAAAGGTCAGTCAGATATTTGTATTTGTCTCCAGATATCATGTATCCTTTTTTTCTTTTTATTTTACTGGGTCATCTGTTTTATTATGGACAATCTGAGCAAGTAGTCACACTTGCTCCAGAAAAGTTTACTGGAGAAAAAAAACATGACAAAATCATGTTTGCTCTGTAGTTCAAAATACCAAGTGGTTAAATAAGAGAGTGAAATAAGTCATGTCTATTTCTATACAGTGCCCAAGGGCATAAAAAATTGTTTTTTAATATATCTAGACTTAAGTTCTTGCCTCATTTTAGTCAAATACTAGAGAATCTTTTAAGTAAAGAATTGTTAGGATATTTTCACATCACCATAAAATATTTCTTAGCTATACTTAAATATGAGTAGAAAAATGTCCAGGTTCTAATTCATAACCTAAGCCACTCCTTCTCTCTTTTGCCAGCATAGTGTAGCTATATTTAAACACTTAAGACACAGATAAATGCATATATACTGGGACTAGGAGGAATAATGCAGATCTACTAAAAGGCTGCTGTTGACTTCATATTGCATATAATATATCTCACAGCTTAATCTTTCTTTACTCTAACCCATTGAGGACATATCTTTTTTCAAATGATGATGCAGTTCTGAAAGAAGCAATGCAATTCAACCTAGAAGGAGTCACCTAAAATGATGTCAAAACCTTATGTGGCTACTCACACAGAGGCATTTAGTATCAGTCAAAAACCCACTAAGAATTGATAAGGAATTGGCAATAATGAATTTGCAGCAAAGAAACAATTGGATATTTACTTCTGCTTTTCTGGGCAAAAAGATTTGTAAAATGGCACTGCCCCTGTGTTTAGGCAAATAAAACTCTAGATTGTTATGGAAGGTGATTCAATGGCTCTTTCTCTGAGATTCACTGACTGCAGTGATGCCCTTTTTGAACATCTCCATGCCAAGAATGAAGATATCTTGTGCTCAGGCATCTTATGTACTTGTACAGGTGCCTGAATGCAGGCCTACTGTACATGAATTGGAGAAAATCTGACACCCAGGTAGTGTTGATGCTCAAACAAGGATTATTAGCAGAAAAACAGTCTTTTGGTGTGCCACTTCATATGTTTGCTGTAGTTGAGGCAGGATTGTACAATAGTTATGGATAATTAAAATTGTTTCAGTTATTTAACTCTGCCTTAGCATTTTCCTTTATTTTTTTCTCTTAAGGGATTTGGATCTCCAGAGAGCTCATGTGTCAGGTACAAAAAAAAAAAAAAAATCTGGGATGGGGGTTCACAGATAATGAGAAAGCTTTAGAAATCTTCTTAGGATTTTTTGAATCCTACGTGCAGTGAAAAGCAACAAGAGTAGTGAAAAAATATTACAGTGCATTGAAAACATTGTAATATTTTTTTTAATCGAATCAAAAAGAAAATCAAGCTACTAAAACCTTTTGCATGCTGTTTAGGTAGCTCCTACCATGAGAATAAAATTGTAAAAAAAAATGTTGTTGAGTTTTGCTCTATTAACCAATGAATTCCAAAACTTGATATAGTCAGAGGTGTTGGAAGGTTAAAAGAGTGCATAGAGACTTACTAGGGTGTGTTGACCCTGGCTGGAAACCAGATACCCACGAGAGCTGCTCACTTTCCTCTGCAAGGGCACTGGGCAGAGAAAATATAGTGAAAGTATTGTGTAAAGACAGAACGAGATCCCTCATCAAATATCACAGACAAAACAGACTGAACCTGGGGATAGTAATGAACTTGCTATTAACAAAGAGCAGAATAATGAGAAGTATAAAATATCTTAAAAAAACCCATCTTTTCCCCACTCCTCCCTCTTTCCCAGACTCTACCTCCTCCTTTCCAGCAGTGCAGGGAGACAGGGAATGGGGACCTGGGTGACTATGGTAATTTCATCCCATAGGGAGCCACACGGTGCCTCCCGCAGGAAACTGTTCTCACAAACATCTCACATGAGAGTCCATCCCAGAGCCATTCCTGTGATTCCTGATTGGCATGGCCCTGGCCAGAGGTGGCACTGGCTCTGCAGAACATGGAGAAACACTCCTGCAGCTTCTCCAGGAAGCCATCCCCACAAAGCTCCAGCTGCCAGAACCTGGCCACACAAAGACGGTACATCTGAGCACTTGCTGTTCTTACTCTGGAACTTAACTCAGATCTTGGTTTTTGATCTTATCTAAACATAGCTAATTCCCTTGAAGAGAATTGCATTTAAGCAAAAGTAGTCAGAATGAAGAAAAGTAATATAAAATGCTCAAAATGGTTTGTCCTGATTTTTCCTAGTTTCCACTAGAATCAGTGGAACTCACCAGTCATGATCTACCCAGAGAATTTCCATCATAAGACTTACAGATAAACAGATGAAAAAATATGTCTTTTCAGAACAAGGGACCTGTATGCTAAAAATAAACCAATTTAAAGCAATACTCAAGAGATATGCATATTACTGTTGCCAACAACATACCATCTAATTTTCCTATTCCCCAGTTATTCAGGAGTAGTAAAATGCATATTAGTATGGAGATTTTTTACAATGGGGCACACATTTTTGCTAATCAAGCAAGTCTGTCAAAGCAACAGAGATGGAAGAAAGAGTAATTGGATCTTACTTGAAAAACTTCAGCATAAGTTGTGGTCTAGAACTGACAGGTTCTGTCAATGTTTACAGAGAGATTTATTACTATGTCATATATGCTTAGAAAGACACATATTTCTACCTTCATAAAACAAAATAAATAATGTTGTTATCTTATTTCTTAAATTTGATATTTATAAAGTGGAAGAATATTTTTTTCATTTGCATGAAGCAATTAACCACAGGTTTTGGTTTCTGGTTTTATTGGAAATAACAAATCATTATAAAAAGTGTAAAAGCTCATTATTATTTGCATAAATGAAAACCAGGTAGTGAAGCTAACTAAGAAAGGCATAGTATGCTATTTAGATTATGCATTTTGCATTATTATATAGTATAAGACCATAATTTTAAAAGAAATTAATAACAAAAGATTATTGCAAATACACATTTAAGTATCTAGGGTCTGCTAAATATCATTGTTTAATTTCATTCACAAACATATGATCAGAAATAACTCACAACAAAAACCATATATAATAATAAACATGAAAAACTTTAAGTGTAGGGTAATGTTTTTTCCACAATAACTTACTAATATTTTCATATGCTGGGTAGCTGCATATTTCTCTAAATGAACAATGGCTAACTGGAGCCTTCTTTCCAGAAAGACGCCGTGCTTCAATCTTACCTCTGTCATTTATTATGTTTTAAATATAATGTTGAATCTTGACCTGTCGACATACAGTGGTAGAAACATGATTGATTTCCCTTGTCCTTTTGATTTTTTTGCCTTGAAATAATAAAATAAGTGGGACCTAATTCCAAATATAAACTGAGATCTGCTATATATGCTCAGAAGGGAAATCTGAAATCTGAAAAATTTGGAAAATCCTTCAAATTTGCATTCCTGAAATCTGTAAAATTGATCAGCCAATTGGTGAATAATTGCATTCTTACCTCTGCTTCTATTTGTATTCTTTTTTACTCAAACTTCTTTCTCACTGAGGAAAAATAAAAGACTCATATGAAAATTTTGAGCACAATTATATTAAGAGACATCAATCAAATAAACTATGATGCTTCATGAATGAAGCTCATTGCTTCTAAAGAAATGTCAGTAACATCTGCTGTGTGTCTGTACTTTCAATTTAAAATCTGAAGGGACATTTTTCTTACCCAATTATACTTATGAAAATATCAAAAGCCTGTTTTGAACTCCTAAGCTATATTAACTGTGAGAATATATGGCTAAGCTATCTGAAAACCCCTTTTCACTTACCATTGTTACTAGCTAAAAAGGCCAAACATAAAGGTTTTAGAGAAGAAATATCTGACAAGTGCATGCATAAAAATAATCTTTTATTTTAAGATGTAACTGCATAGCTCCCAGGGGAGTTTTTAGACACTAAGTTCTGCAAAGTACCTAGCTGGAGTTCCGGATTTAGTACTTGGATACAGGAGACAATTTGAGAAAAAGTTCTCTTTCCTGGGTGCTACTCATTGGCCTGTTTAGCGCAAGTGACTTGTGGGAATTGCTCATCTGAAGCTTTGAGTGGCCGAATGCCTACAGGAGGCTTTGCCGCAGTATCTATAAGGCAGTTAGGTAAGATAACTGCACTTAGATTTCCAAATAATTACAGGAAAAAAAAACCCCTCATTAGATGGTATCTGCTAAATATTTTTTGTAGTAAATTTTATTAACAGCACTGTCATTTTTTTTTATTTCTCCCTAGATCTGCTTCAAGAAAGAAATAAACAACGTTTGCATATTTTTGATTTTAACTTTCTTCTATTTGCATATTTTATATTATTGCTCTCAAGTCTAAGGAGATATATTGCATAGTACGTAAAAATGACTAGAGTCTGATCTCTGTTACATCTGAATAATAAATAACACAAGACTGCCTTACAATGCAAGCAGCAGTACAAGCACAAGACGTAAAAATGATCGAGAACTCGAGTTTATGGGAACACACAACTAAGGGGAATAGAAGTAAAGAAAAATTAATCAAACGTGTTTGTGAGGAAGTACAGAATAAATCTATGTGGGTTACTCTTTTCCATCAGGCATGTATAATTGCATTGTTTCAAAACTTGTTTGCTGGCTCAGTTCACAAATGTGCTCAGGGTTTGGAAGCTTGCTGTTTTGCATTTGTGGGCCTTCTCCAAAAACTTACATGGTGCGGTCATTTAGAATGTTGCTTAAACATATTCTCTAAACCCAGCTCCAAGTCTACTGTGCGTCATACACTGTGTAAAACTGACTGTACTTCATTGTCAGCTAATGAGGGAAGGGAAGGGAAGGGAAGGGAAGGGAAGGGAAGGGAAGGGAAGGGAAGGGAAGGGAAGGGAAGGGAAGGGAAGGGAAGGGAAGGTCCTTAAAAATTTACTATTAGACCTAAAATTTTGTGATCCCAAGGACCCTTCTTTCTATATCTCTGTATTATGGGAACCAGCTTACAACTGATTTCTTTTTTTCCCATTCAGAGTATGAGAACTATTCCCTGTTCATGAAGCTTTTTGAAATTCCTTTCTAAAAGAAGTCAGAGGAACATGTTGCCTTACAGGAAGACATAGTAGTTGTCTCGACAAGCCTTGGGAGGGTAATTGTAGTTTACCGCTGGCTGATGTTTCAAATAGAAAATGCTGAGTATGCTGAGGCAGAACACATTTTAAATTCATGTCTTATCTCTATCAGCTGTTTTTGCTGATCACGGACAGTCAGCTAAACATCTATAAACCCTCTTCAGTCACAGAGCTGGAAAGGGTAGATCTGAAGAATGAAAAATATGCTGGCAATGTGACAGATCTTTCTGCTTGCCAGCCCATCAAAAATGGTGCTGAGTGGATCTGAAGAAGGCAGATGATGAATCAGTGAGTCAAGCTAACAGAAGGACATAAAGAAATTGACAGTTCTGTCAACTAGCTCTTGGTGGGAAGCAATTAGGTTATGATGAATAAGAGAAATAAATCATGCAGAAACTGTAGACAATTAATTAAAAACCTCCCCCAAAGTACAGAATTGCTGTAAACTTTCAAATCCAGATTGCAGTGTTTTCACTGCAAAATTAAAATGAAGAGACAGAACAAAAAAAGCACAAATATCTAGTGAAAACTCATAATTGCTTTCATCCACCTTTTCTTCCTGTCTGCCCCATCCTCTCCCTCTCTTACCCTCCCTGCTTCCCCATCTTAATTTGAATTTTGTTACAGAATAGCTATCACGAACCACTCAGAACAGAAGTAGAGAGAAGTACTTACATAAGAGCGGGAGTTCAGGAATATCAAGGCCTCTACAACTGGGCAGGCAAAGAGAAACAGAATAGTGAAAATGTGATGGGAAGTCTGTACTGGCCCAAAGGGCCAAGGGTACTACGAGGTGATATCTAGGAGTGCAGAATGTTGCTTTTGTGGCTTTTGAAAAAGCATTATAAGTAGGACAAGAGAATTTCAGCATTCCCCAACTGCACTGGACAGCTCTTTCTCTTTCTCTTTGAAATCTGTCTCTTTCTCCCAGAAATAACTTAAATAGTTACAGTGGATTACACTGGTCAGATCTAGACAGACTGATTTTTCTTGTTGGTTTGTTTTTTCGGGTTTTTTTTTTTTTTTTCAATGACTAAACAGGAACACAACTTCTATTTCTCATCCTCCTAAGCACAATAAAGATGGTTAGGTGAAAATAAAACTGTCTGTAGTTTTGTATTTTCCATATTAGAATCAAAGTGGGCCAAAGCTGGTGTCAACAACTGATCATTTTCTACTGTGCAAGCCCACTTCCTTCTTAATTTCATTTCATTCAGAGAAATAAAATTTACTGGATCATAAAATATTAGGAGTATCATAAAATACAGGGGAACCATCTCTCTGATTGTCAAGAAAGAAGTGTTACAGAAGGGACATTAAATTTCAAATGTCCCATTCCTTTTTAAGATTAGATCATAGTGCTCTTAATTTTAACTTCAAAAACTTGTACAGGTTATATCAGCATACCTAAGTGTGATGGCTTCTTAATAAAGAATGCTAAAGTAATTTCTCATTTGGAAGAAGTATTTTATCCATCATTTTCAGATTACATTATGTTTACTTTATGTTTGGCTTTCATTGCTCAGAGAGCATTTTAGTAACTTATGAGTTCTCTAAAACCCTTGGGTTCTTAATATTTCCTATTAAAAAGAATAATTTTATCTGATATTAGGCATATTAAAATGTATTTAGCTGAGAATTTTATTATATTCTGTTTTGGTTTTTTTTAAATTTTTAATTCCTTTTGCCTATTATCCACATAACATTTAAAAACACTAATAAACTCCTGATATCACAGAGAAAAAAAAAGTCTATTATTGTATCATACAAACATATGCGAAACAAAGTAGATGCAGAAACCTTGTTTTTAGAAAACATTGAACCTACAAATAACTGAATTTAAAAAAATAGATCCAAACCCAAACCCAGTCAAAACTAATCTAGACAAAAGAAGTCTGACAAACTGCAGTACTGTGGTTTGTAAAATTGTTGCAAAACTTTAGGAATTTTGCTGTCAGTAGCAAGACTGGGTGACTGTGAGATGCTTTCAGGTTTGTTCAATTTCTGTGGTTTAGGTTTGGGTTTTTTCATTTTGAGAGCTCAGCTTTTTAATTTTTTTTATTTCCTGTAATTGAAGGCCCTTGCAATCTTTAGAAAAAAGATAACACAAAAACCACACAAAAACCTACCTAAACCTTTACATCTGAAAGAGTAAATAATCTCTGTATGATCTTTGACTTTTTAACCAAATAATGATTAAAAGATTATATAAGGGTAGGACAAGTCAGCTTTGTTCCTCATTTGTTTCTCATATTTTAATTTCTAACCCTGGGCAGGTCTCTTCCTTTTATAGTGTCTGTATTTCTTGCCTGTAGTTTTAAGATGACTTACCTAACTTACTAAACTCTCTTCCCTTACCACAAATATGATCTAGAAATCAGAATGTTAAAATTCTCCATTTAAAATCAAATCCTGATATTATTTTCCTGACAGTAACTTCTGTGTGCCTGTGTGAGCTCTTTGATAGAATCTTCTACTTTTTCTAGTTCCTGTCTTCCAAGTGGAGCTCTCCTGGGTAATAAGAATTAGGTACCCCTGACATCTGCACCGATTGATAAAGACTTCAATTATGCACAAATATATGCCTTCCTATCCAAATCTGTTATTACTGTCTCCTCTTGGCCGTAAATTGGGCTCTCTGGTTAAAAATCCCGTCACCAACCTAACTATGGTGGCAATGGTTTCTCTTATTTTACTGTCACCAAGCCTTGATCTAGGCAAATGAAATAACAGTGTACTATATGAACAAGCATTTGCCAACTTAACCTCAAGCACACATTGGCTACTTACAATTTAATCCAAAGCTAATAAGCTTACTTTATGTAAATGGAATCACTATTGCACCATATGAAATTTGTGCAGGACACTGGTACTGACGGGATTTCAAATGGAAACCGGAAAAAAACTCTGCGTATCTAACAATAAAAATAATTTGCATAATTTCTTTTAAGTATATATTTTTCTTGCCTAATATATGTGACATGCCCTAGGCTGATTAGATCAACTTTTACTAGCAGAGAGTTTCCAACAAGTAGAAACATGGGATGAAGGTGAAGGGCAGTGTGAGGGAAGTCAACATCTATAAAGTGAGTTTGAAGGACCTGAACTTGAAGACATCAATGTTTCCCAGGCACTTCATGCTTTCACTATCTTGCTTCTGTCATAGAATTTCTGAAGATTTTATTTTTATTTTAGATTGAAGTGTTAACTCAATTTCTAGAGAGCTAACATGAATAGAGATTGAGTGAGGCATGAAGTATTCGTGTACATTAAAGCCAGGAAAAAATAGATTTCAAGGACATTAGGTATCCATATTTCTCATCAAGACATTAGTAGGTGGTACTCAATGCTGTACCTTTTGTTCAGGGAAGATAGCAGTAGCAGAAGCAATTGTCAGAGACTGATAATGATTCAAATTGTGCTTTCATAAAATGAAAAGAGTCCTAGTCCAAAAACTAGGGGAATCAAAGAGTGACTAAAGTCATGTTTTTACTGCAGCAAATATTGAATCAACTTTATAAGCCTGCTGTACTCCTAGTTATAAATTTAAACAATATTTTTGATATCTCATAGGTTATTAATATTCTTCCCCTTCTAAAATAAATGTAGCTGATACGTATATCAACAGCTACATGCCTTGGGAATATACATCTATTTTTCCCACTGGATGCCACTGTTTGATCAAATTCAGGCAAACCAAATCCTGGAATAATTGTGAAAATTCATAGCTGAAAAAAGCCGTTAATTCAAATTAAAACATAGGATCTTTAGGAAACATTTGAAGCATGTTTTATTAAAATGCTTGGAGCACAATTACAGTGGTTTTAGTAAGGATTATGCAAAATTGAAGATTGCATGAGGAAATAAAAAAGAACTTACAGGACATGATAGAACAATTGAAAAATTCAATGATACATAGAACAGAACTTATTTGTTGAATAACAGATAACTGTTGCAACATCTTACTCATTTTGAGTATGAGTTTGTAATTTGACACTGACCAATAGGGGACTTGCCACTAACGTTACAATATTTCACAGGTGAAAGATCAAGTATGCTTATCTTTGTTATAATAGAATTAGCTCAGCATGAGCAGTTTCAGTTATTTCAGAAAGCCAATATTCTAATTTTACTGCCACTGGAACCAATGGCACTTCACCATTCATTTTCAGAGGATACCATCAGTCCAACATGAGTATTAAGAACATACTTGCTTCATCTAACTCCTTGAAGAAGCATTGTTCAAGGGACAATAATGGTATTCAAACAATGGTAAATGCTCTAGTACAAAATAAGAAGCGGCCTCTAAAACGTAGGTAAACAAAATGCAATAGAATCAGAAAAGAAAATATTGTAAGAAGATACCAGTATAAGGAAGATATATGAGAAAGACATGAAAAAAATCAGACTGCAAGTAAAATTAATTCAGTTTCCAGAGATTAATTCAAAAGACCAGGAATTATCAGAAATTTATTATGAAACATGCAAGAAAAAAATGGTGATAATATTGTAAATTTTCCATTGTATCTAGATTACCATGTGCTAGTCATTTTTATACCATTTGAAACTATGATTTTGCTTTTTTTAATATCATTTGAAGTATTTCACAAATTGTGACAGCAAGACATTGATTTAAGTATCTTATATGAATCCTTGACTTTTGTAAGTACATTCCAAAATGTTTTACAGCTAAGTAATTACAGTCATCTTATAGCAGAGATATAGTAAGGGGATTTTTTGTGATAAAATGAAGTAATCTTTCCCATTACTCTCCAGCCTCTTAGACATTGCGTATTATTTTCTGATCTCTTTACATTATAATATTCCTAAAATTCAGAAATCAATCATACATCACTCAAATACATTCCTAAGGCTTGCTTTGTGTTTGAAGGCAAGAATAACAAAAGCCTACCTATTTCAAAGATGTGTACATTACAAGTCCAGGCTTTATGAAACACTGCAGTTAACTGAGCCAAGACTTGTTTTTCCAGTTTACTTTAAATGAAGACTGCACTGTAAACCTGGAAATATTTGTAAATTCTGGCTAGCACAGAATCATGGTACTTTTTGACAGTGTCTTCTAGCATTCTGAAGCAGAAAACTCCTGATATGTTTCTTGGAAGCTGATACAGTATGGCTGTCTCGAGCCTTCGATCAGCAGAGGAAATTCTGGCAGAGGACAGTCGGTTTCATGGGGATGTGGAATAGTAGAAGTTCAGAATCAGTGACAAGAAGGAAAATGACATGGGATAAAAAAAAGGTGGAAGACAGACTCAAAAACGATAAAAAGTGAAATGCTTTGTAGAAACTGAAAAATAAAAATAGGAGCAAAGAAAGAAAAAGTGAGAAATAAAATTAAAAGTGTTTTATATATCAGGGGTTTTGTTTGTTTGTTTGCTTGTTTTTTTTTTAAAAACTAGTCTTCCCTGCATTTATTCTGTGTGTGGATTTTTGGAGGGGATAAATCATCACAGGGAAAACTCAGTGTCTATGCTCTGTGTTTATATAGTTTTATATATTTATGTATCTCTATCTGTGTATCTATGAGTATGTGTGTGTACCTAACTATTCTTTTTATGGAACACTGCTCCACTTCCCCTAAGAAGCTGCATCTACTCTGATTTATTTTTATATTTAATTAAAATTTTCTATAACTAAATAAGGACAAAATAAGGATAGGATACTTTGGGCATTTTATCATAAAGAGGAAAAAACCAAAAGGAGTCATACATTCATGCACATCTTCTACATGTGATTGTGAGGTTAAAGCAAAAGTCTTCCAGGCACTTGTCTAAAGTACATAAAAATAATTAGCACTGGTCATTTAAGGATGCTGTAAATGGCTCAGTTAGAAACTTAAATATGGATACAGCCTAGAAGAGGTAAGTGTATGGAGAAATCCCATCTGCCCTAACCATGAACCAGCCAGTTAAAACCCAGCCTTGAGTGCTAAGTGCCACCTTGAGTCAAAGTGCCAAAGTTAAAAGACCCTGTAGGAAGCAGGCACAAATCTCAGGTGAGAGCTGGTTAGTGTCAGAGGAGCTCAAAGCAGGCAAAGCAAGATCCTGTGCTCCTGGAACTAGAAGTGCACACATGTCTAGACCTGTGTCCCAGGCTTCCAGCAGTGTGTGCCAGCAGTGAGCAGTTCAAGCATGGCAGGAGCTGTGTGACAAAGAGGACAGCCCCGGTGAATAAGCCTTAGCACAGAGTGAGAATTATGCCCAGGGCAATCGGTGATGCCTACTGCTGCCAAAGTAGGCAATGAGGAGGCACCAGTAAGGGCAAAATAAGGGGAGGAAATTAAGACAATGTGGGCTTAAATCAGAAAATATTATTGTAGATTAAATAGAGTAACAGGTAAGAATGGGGGTTGAAATGATAGCATTTCATTTGACAGCAAAGCTTCCCGTTGTTGTGCAATCTCAAATAAATTAAAGAAAAAAAAAGGGACTTGATTCTGAAAATATGCCTGTGAGCAACACCAGTTACATGAGTATATGAATACACATTCCAAGGCTGGCAGAACTGCAAACAACAAAATGAGTGCTACTTATCAATGTAATGGTTGAAAAGCACTTCTGCGCATCTGAAATGCTCAAAGAACTCCTTTTGTATTACCTTTTTTTTGTAGTTCATAAGAAATCCTGCCTAAAATGAAGCCAGTTTTGAAGTAGTGCTATGCAATCTGACTTGGTTTACTTTGTTTACATACAAAATAACAATAGCTTCTTTATTATCCTTTTTTGATGAAATTTCCCATTTGTGTTTTTGTTCTTTTTTTTTTTTCCTTTTATCAAAGATATTTAAAGCAAAGTCCTCACTGATACATCTTGCCATTTAAACATATTCTAGGCTCACAGTTTCCCATTTTAACCCACAGTCTATTTATTCTGCTTTTTTTCTGTGGAATGCTGTGGGTTATTTTAATCTCTTACTTTAAAGACTCACTAAGAATCCTCACTTCAAACTGTGGCAATTGCAAACAAAGAGTGTTCCCTAGATGATAAATGAAGTACAGGTTTTCAGATGTATCTGTTCTTTAATGCTTAATGTAATTGTTAGATTGAGTGTGGTTGATGAATATGGTGTTTATGAAGGTGGTAGAAAACACTAAATCTTCCATCTTAAGCAAAGATATCCTTCTGTGGTTTTTGTGACCTAAATAGAAATAAATTGAATTTCCATATACTTTCTATGAAATTCCATATGGTTTTAATAATGAATTCTGATTCATAATTTGTGATCATGAGAAAATAGAAGTGTATGTATTTTCTGTGTAAATAATACATTTTCTTGAAAAGTTTGCCTTTTGACTTAAATATTCTTAAAAACAAATTTATCTTCAGGATGGATTTGCAAGTTTAGTATCGATTTATTCCATCTGAGCTGCAGTTTACTTTAAGCATTCCAAGGACTATGGATGTCCTTGGAGTCACTGATTTTTGGAAAGTAAGACAATTATCCTTCCCATCTTTTTTTTTTTTGTCTGAGTTCATAGCAATTATTGGAAGACATAAACTATCATTTCATGGGACTATTATAAACCAGCAATATTTTACCTGGTATTTTTTAACACATGAAAAACAAAGCTTAGGTCACAGTGAAGTTCAGCCTTATTATATCAAGGCTTGAAAAATTCTCCTTTCTTTGAAGTCTCTACAAAAATATACTTCTATCATGGTTAAAATTAAAATCTATTGCAGGTCTTCAATATGGGAAAGTGGATATTTATAGGAAGGGTTAGAGAGAACATATCTTAAGAACTTTAAAATAAATTATACTCTGGGACCTTCAAACACTAAACATAGTAGGAGATCTGTCATTACACTGCAGTGACCAAACAGCAGCTCTCTTTCTGACCAAACACTCTATAAAAACAGAAATTTTTTTGAAAAATTTCTTTTCCTATCTTAAACTGCCTTGTCTACCCTAGGGTACTGTTTAATCTGTCAGTACTCTGGGATATTGTACAAGCACATAAATTAGCTAAAATCCTTGCCCCTGAAGAGTTTCATTACACATAAATATAATCATATGAGAGAAGGTAAAACAAAAGAAAGAATTAGGAGGGGATAAGGGGAGAGAAGGAAGGACATCAGTTATGAAATCCTCAGCTTTAATGGTACTTTGGATAGCTTTCCATTTAGATATATTTTTATCTTACATGGAGGAATAATACAATTTTAAAAATGAGAGCAGTGGAACGGAGGAAAAGCTATGAATGTGAGGAGGAAAAAAGAGTATATTTCCAAGTAGGGACAATGGAAGGAAGGATGTGAAATAAAATGTGTGTTTTAAGTTTTGCAAGAAAACCAGTTGCAGCCATTGGTAAAGAGAGGTGCATAACACACAAAGTTGATCTCACCTCCAGAGCAGGAGACCTTCCATTCTGTTGGGAGAGGTAGCTTGAAGAAACAGAGCAGAGAAAGCAAAATAGTAATAAGAAGAAATCAAATTAACTTGCCCTGCCTGTTTCTCTGAATCTCTTCATGCTGACAGAAGTTAGCCTGCCTGAGAGTGCTGTTCTCTTCCTTGTAACAGATACCTCCTAACCCCAAGGTAATTTTACATTAATTTACATTTCCTTTTTTTTGTTATTTTTGTCCCTGCGTACACAGCCATGTGATGATTTTCCCCACATATCAAAGCTGTCAAGTCCCCCAGTAGGTATTTATACATGAGTAAGATACCTCTTGAGCCCTTTTGCCTCCAGGCTAAATAGATCTAGTTGTTTCAGCCTATTCTCATGCTGCAGGCAATCCAGTCTCTTGGCAGTGACCAGCAAAGATTACTATGTTTGTGGTCCTTCATTGGACTGTCTGGTCCATGTCTTGAATTGACAAAACAAGGACTGAGAACTCTACTCCAAATGTGTTTCACAAGTCCTGAACAGAGGGGAAGGGTCACCTTCCTCAGCCTGTAAGAAACACTTTTCTTTATGCAGCCAAAAAGTCAGACACTCAACTTCGTGCCCACCAGGATCACTAGGTCTTTTTCTGCAAAGCCCTCACCAGACACTGCCACCTTGAGATATATTTGCCATTTCCTTTTGTAGAAGTTTCTGAGATTCCTCTCTGCCTGTTGAGATCCTTTTCAATGGCAGCACAATGATCTGACCAAACCAAAATTCCCACTTTTGCATCTTCTGGAAACTCATTTTGGGTGCAGGATATCCCATTATTCCCATCATTAATGAAATGAAAAAGTATTGGTCCAGCCTTGATCCCTTGGGCACAACATTAGTGACTGCCCTCCAGCTGAACTTTGCTCCACTAGTGGATCCACTTTTGATGTGGGCAGTTCAGGCAGCTTACAAATAATTTCACTGTCCCTTTAGTGAGTGTGGAATTCAACAGTTTGTCAATGAAATATTATGACATTGTGGAAAACCTTGCGGCAGTCAGGTTATACAGCATCTACCACTCTGCCCTCATCCACCTTGCCAGCCATTTCATCATAGAAGGTGATTATCAGGTTGATTAGGCATGCTTTCCCCTTCATAAATCCATACTGACAACACCCAAGGGCCACCTTCTCTTTCATATTTTAGTAAAGGTTTCCAGTATTATTTGCTTCACCACCTTCCTGGGGAATGAGGTGAGACTCTTTAGTTCAGCAGAGGATCCACAGATCCTCCTTCATACCCTTCCTGTAGATGACAATGATCATTACTTTCCTCCAGGCCTCAAGAGCCTCCTCCACTTGCCATGACCTTTAACAACTGAGAGAGGCTTTGCAGTGTCAGGTCCCTCAGCAGGCACGGTTCTGTCACATTGGGTCCCACAGATTACGCCTGTCCAGCTCTGTTTTTTCTTCAATGCTGTTTAGCATTTGACAGGGAGCTATGATATTTGACAAAGTCACAACCCCAAAAATGTTCATACCGCCCTGTGCTTGCACAGTGTGACTGTGAGCAGCCACAATTTCCACTTTATCAAGAATGACAAAAAATGAACTCATAAACAGCAGCTGCCACTTTTGTCAGTATCATACTCCACGCATTTTCACATGCATTTTTAGTTGGCAAGTTTCCATTTGTTGAAACTGTCATGTCCACTTGCTCCCTGAGCAGTCTCTGATGGTTCACATTTTTGCCTTCAGATCAGGAAGTGCTCATGTCTGAAAATATAAAGAATTTTCCATACACACATATATGCAAGTAAGTTTACAAACATTTATAAAATTCAATGCTTACATATAGATAAACTTTAGATATGTTTATATATACATTTGCTTTTGTATATCCTTATGTATAGATACAAAAGGTAATTATATGAATTAATAAAGATGCATGTACAAAATATTCTGAAGTAAAAGTTAATGAGAAAAATAATTAAAGCTTATACATAACCACAAAGTAATTAAACAAAGTCAAAAATATTGAGCACTCCCATGTTACAAGCTAATGAGCTACTCCAAATGATTCCTGCTGGATCATGTTCCTTACTGAAATCAGTTTCTTGATGAAGTGCTCCCAACAACAATCCTTGAGACTGGGTGGGTTGACATTACAGAAGGTCTACTTAACCTTGCATTTAGTTTCTTTGTGTATATCATTGCTGTGCTTCTACCCCAGAAAGCAACTAAATTCTCTACCCCAGAAAGCAACTAAATTCTGCACAGCTGCCCACTTATTCAATCCCTGACCAGTAGGGAGGGGAATTAGGAGAAAAATCCAACCTCTTGGTTTGAGATAAGAACAGTTTAATAATTGAAACAAAATAATGATGATGATGATGATGATGATGATGATGATGATGATAATAATAATAATAACAATAATAATGATAATAGTAATAGAAAGAGAGGAATAAACCCCAAGAAAAAATAAGAACTCTATAATAAAATTGTTCACCACCCACTGGCCTATATGCCAGGCCATCCCTGAACTGTGACCAGCAGCTCTTCCTGGCCAACTCTCAGTTTATACACTGGGTATGACATGCTATGGAATTGGAGTATCCCTTTGGCCAGGTTTCTTTTGGGTCACCTTTTCTAGCTATGCTCTTTCTTGGCTTATTTTCCACTTGCTCACTGGCAGATCGTGTGATACTGAAAAATCCTTGATTTAGGATAAGCACTACTCAGCAGCAAGCAAAACTCCAGTGTGTTATCAGCGTTATTCTCATGTCACATCCACAACACTGCACTATACCAGCTTCTAAGAAGAAAATTAACTCTATCCCAGCTGAAAAGAGGGCAATCATATGCACATTATATCAACACAGCTTCAAAGACACTGAAAGGAGGAATCCCCTAAGCAGAGAAGGTCTCAGGGTCATAAACAGATGCAGAAGTGAGTGCTGGTGTGTGTCTAGGACTTTGAGAGCTCACTGTGCTTCAATGCACACTCTGAACCTGATAAGGGCAACAGGCTCTCTTGGAGGATTCTGCGATCCCTTCTGATGATATAAATGAAAAGCAGGCAGTCTCTAATGAAGCCCTAATAAGACCAGACTAAAAACTCTCTGTGAAAAATGATTAGAGAGTTTTATCTGAACCAAACATTTATCTAAATCTTTAAAAAACATAGATCTTTAAAATGTTCTTTAAACTGTAAAAAAACCCACTACCACCAGAAAAACCAAACAATCAAGCAAAACAAAACCTGGAAGTAACAATGAATTTTCCATACAGAGAGAAGTTTCAACTAAATCTCTGATAGTTACAGAGCATCAACTGCCCAAAACACAATTTTCAAGGCAGCTGCAAGCATTCTTTCAGTTTGACAATCATCATAATTTAAAAAGTATTTATAAGCAAATTCATGCAAGTTTTTTGAAAAATACAGCACAATTTGTGGTTCCCAATAGTTTTTTCACTGTATTTCAACAAATGCTGACATTTAGAAAGCTCTTTTTTTTTGTAAAGTTTATTTTATTACAAACCACATACTGTGGTTTCAAACATTTTTTGCATTAGATAGATTTATCGTTGCAGCTATTTAGTTTTTTCTATAAATCAGACCCACAAAATATAACAAGATCTAAGGTGTACATTTTACATTTATATGGTAGCTATGGCGTGCAAGAAGCCCATGCTGTGTCAATGAGAGATAATATCCCTACACGCTGCGCAGAAAGATGAGTCCCCTGAAGTCTGAGCTGTTAGGTTTACGTTGAACAGCAATCATGATGCTGTGGAATATTAACAAGATAAAACGACAATTGGACATTTGATTCCCCAAAAGTAGGAAACCTAAACAGAATCAGTGGGAAATGAGCTAGAAGAGAAGCAGGGAACTTGTGCTTTGTTCTCATATGGCAGACAACAGATCTCACAGCCCAGAGTAATACGTGACTTGTAAAACACTCTAAGCTGCTCTTTCATTTGTCTGGTGCTAAAACTTCTAGCCATTTGTTGAGTTAAAAATCATTGATGTTTTAAAGAATATGAAAACTCTGTTCAGTTATTGGTGAACACAATTATATCACAAACAAAATTTAAATATATAAGTGCGACACTTTCCAGACTGAAAATTAAAGGTATAAAAATAGCTATTTTCAGATAAATTTAATTTTTACCCTTAATACTTTTTACATTTACTCTGTTTATTTCATCTTCCTTATTTATCTAAAAGATATCATCTAACCATAGAGAAATAAAAATATTTATGTGAATTTATTTCTCTTGGTTCATACTGAAAGGAAATATATATATATATGCTGAAGAAGAAAAGATACTTTATGACTAGAAGTTCAAAATTGGCCTTGTTCCAAAAATATTCTTCAAGACAAACATTGTATCAAAATAGGTAAATATTTATGAATTTAAATATTTGAGAACTCCACACATCTGCAACATGATAAACAACTATCAAATTGGAAAAATAAATATATTGGCTTGTGTCCTTTCCCTCCATGCCCTCTTTCCGAAACCTGGTATAAGTACCACTTGTCGAAAAATAGAAAAAAATAGCAACAGTGAATCCTCATTTAATTATATAATTTTAAAAAAATCATTTTTCAGGTAAAGCAGATCTGGTTTGGTTTTTTTGGGAGGGGTGTTGTTTTGGGTTTTTTTTTTACTTTGTTTATTGTGGTTTGGTTGTTTTTTAATTAAAATAAACCCCAAAACCAAACCAAACAAAACAACAAAAATCTCCAAACAACAAATAAATAAGAAAGATTAGCTCAGAAATTGACATGCCAACACTTTTGAATAGACAACCAGTTGCCCACAGTCTGCATATTAGTTTCAGTATCCTTAGAAAACACTTTCCATAAAAGTATCCTGCTGGCGGAATATAACCATGCTAGAAAAAAATAATTCCAGAGCAGCTTTTCTTGCTTGATAGGTGGTGATATACAGACAAAAATTAATCTTCATTTTGCATCAAGCATTCTGTTTGCTGCAATTTATTCACTTACATATTTCAGTAGATGGGATGAGAAGCAGTCACCACAGTACAATGGTCCTATTGCTGTTGTAGGGGCTGTGGACACACAGGGCACGGGCTTGGAGGCAATGCAGCAGAAGTAAATGAACCTTCAGCAGTCTTCAGTCCAAGGAAGGAATGCAATTGTTAATACTGTTAATATTTGAGGTCTGCTCTCTGTCAGGTCTGAGGTAAGCTGTAGAGCTGTGGTCACAAATACCTATGTGACAGTGCAGTGTAGGTATTGTGGAAGCTGCTGGCAGGATGAAGTGCTCTTCATCAATATATGCATCTGTGCTGTGACAGAAGCATATTCCCATTAATAAATTGTTCTTTTTCATGTTTATAATCTCCTAAATATTGATAATTCTATCACAATGAAGCAAGCCTAACTGCAGGTGTGCCTAGGAATAAATTACATACACACTCTCCTAAAGAGATATTGAATCATTTGAAAAACACCAGCAAGAGTCACTTTATTTCATAATGTTTAGGGGATAGGCTTTCTTTATCACTTTAAATTTATAAAAAAAATTTAAAAAATAATTTTATAATATATCAGAAGTTTCCTAGTTGTCTTTGTCTTTATTCTAGATTCCAGGATTTGAGGGGTTATGCGTCTCAAGAGTTTGCTTTTCCTCCTGTTGTCTAGGCCCTGAGTCGACCTGCTGTTCTACCTGCAACATCATGCTTTTCAGAGTGCTAACACTTTCTAGTCCTTCGTCTGATTTCCCCAAGATTATGTTACTCTTTGTGAAAGAAATAAAAAGGCCAAACCCGAAATGTTATGAATACTTCATAGGAAAAGAAAAATCAGCCTTAACATGGAGATTTGAAGTGTTTTGAATACTGCAAAGTCTTACTCATGATAGTGTTTCTGAGTCACTGACCTGTGTTGGACACTGCATGTTCAGATATGATTTTATTGTTCCTGTCACACAGAAAAGCATAGCCTTTAAACTCCTTTCTTTCTCCATTATTAACAGACACCTGGGCTTCTGGACTGCTGCTACAAAGTGAGTTTTAGGACAAGAAAGGATAAGAATGGCATCATTGTCAGCTAGCATTGTCTGCTGCTGTCCTTGGAAAAAGACTATCACCCAGAGAGAAGAAAGCCCTACTGATAAAAAACTTTTTCTCTTTCTCTACAGTCAACACCCTAGTAATCAGTCACACTGATATCAACTCAGAAATGCAATTAAAATGATACATTCCCGTAGAATACAAAAGCTCATTACTTATTCCAAGTAAAAAGAGAGAACACAAATGCCATATTTTTTAAAAAATCTTTCAATGTTATTTAAACCAGAAATTATCTACTCGTCCTCTCCCCACTTGTTGTTTTTCATAAAAATGCTGCTTGAAAGTCCAGGTAAAGAAGCAGAAGAGACTTTTGCACAATGTCCATAGATGTTTAATTCAGCCGCGGCATAGGTGTTGTCCCTCCGACCCCGTCCTCCTCCAAGGTCAGACTCCCCTCCCCCCGGGGCTTCCCAGCAGCCTCCACACAGCACCCAGGTGAGGCCCAATCAGGGAAAAGGGCCTGAGGGCCCCAGGAGCCCAGGCACGGGAACAGGGGAAGAAGCCAGTGGGGCACAGGGGCCCTTTAGGGCCCCCACAACTCCCCCGTTTTTTACATTATTAAGAAAGCTTTTCTGAAGGATTAACACAACATGACAAAAACATAAGACAACTTTCAAAATGTAAACAATTCTGAGTGTCCAGTGTCTAAACAGATTTCTTAGAGCTGGCAGGAGGGATATGGCGTTTTAGCACGGTCTTTCAGGAAACTGAGTCCGGAGAAGGTTTCGGCTGTGATAGACTGTGCACAAGGCAGCTCAGGTGGTGGTGTGCCTGTTGGAAACTCCAAACAGAAATCATTACTTCAAAGAGAAAAACATGGGGTGGTTACTTTAGGGACATTTCTTTTCTTTCTCTCGTAATCACGCTCCCTCTGGTATTATGGAGGAACTCTGGGGAAAGGGATTGGTAGTTGGTGGAATAATAAAAAGGGGGTAATAGGACAATGGAAAGGAAAGGGGAAAAATGGGATGGGGCCAGGAAGGCCACAGGAATTGGGGAAGGGTGTTGGAAGAAGTCGGACTTATCAGACTGGAAGGTTCTTTCATTATTGACATGGGCTTTCGAATGCAGGACAGCTCGCCCATGTTCTGTGCTCTTCTTGCTTTTAGGCTGTTGCTGGGGCTTGATGGTTGCTGGTTTCCTTGGTAGGTGTGTGGAGGACTTCTGTATTTTGTAGGTTTGTAGTCTGGTGCATGTTTGCTACCTTGAACTGCAACTCCACCAGGTCCTGTCACGTCAGCTGCTTGGGGGCCTTTCCTTCCTTGTATTATATTAAATTCTACAATTTCTCCATCTCCTAGACTGTGGAGATATTTCTTGGGGTTATTCTTTTTTATAGCAGTCTGATGAACAAACACATCTTCTTGGTTATCATTCCGGGTTATGAAACCGTATTTGTTTTTTACATTGAACCATTTTATTGTCCCCAAAACGTTCATGGCAATTGCCAGGGGGTTTGTGTTGGTGTTGCTGGACGCGATGCTGGTGCGTTGCTGCGTGCAGTTTGTCCCGCTCCCGGCGCTGGGCAGCTCCGCTGGGCGGACCCTCTCGGGCGTCTGTCTCAGCCGGTGTTCGCGGGCGGAACCAGTGGGGGGCTCTCGGAGCAGTGGCAGAGGGCGGGCGGCCACGGCCTCTCCGCCAGGACTGCGGCTCTGAGCCATCCCGCTGCGGGGCTGTCCGGCCCCCCCACGACAGAGGCGTCGCGGGCCCGCGCGGGGCTCCCGGAGCAGTGGCAGTGGGCGGGGCGAGGCAGCCTGTCCGCCAGCTCTGCAGCCCCGAGCCATCCCGCGGCGGGGCTGTCCGGCCCCTCCATGACCGCGGCGTCCCGGGCCCGCCGGTCCCACCGGCCCGCCCTCGGCTCGAGGGGGCACTGGCCAGCGAGCATGGGCTGGCTCGCTCTGGCTCTGCTGGGCGGCGGCAGCGGGGTGATTGCGGGCTTTCCGGGAGGGGGAGAGCCGCAGCGCGGCTCGGAGTGGCGGCAGCCCCGTCGGAAGGGCTCCGACCCCCGCCACTCCCGCTATGTCTTGTGGAGCAACTCAGGTGACCGCGTCCGTCGGAGGGGGCGTGGGGAGCAGGGGGCGGAATGGGACACTGCACGGCTTCTGCCATGCGGTCTGCGCCATCTTGGGCAGCGGGAGTACAGACGGGAGAACCCCGGGGAGCGGTTTTCGGCTGATGTCCCTCCCCAAGGCTCACAGCGCATTTTAAACAGCATACCAAATAAAGAACACAATTCTGTGTTAGCTCTTGACTTTTCATGGAGCACTTGTAAAAATTCATCGGTTAAGACTAAGTTCTGCGAAATATGAGGAAAATGCTTAAATAATAACTGTAAAGAGTACTTCAAGTCCTCATCTGACGACCAAAAGTTTTCTTGAGGAAAAGACTCTTTAAGGTAGAGGTAAATTTCTTGTTGTGTCTCCATCTAGCTCAGTCTCTTCCCAACACTGAAAAGTACAAGGAGGAAGGAACTAAAATCTCAAACTCACCACAATGGGGTAGGAAAATCGGGGTTCGTCCGGTTGGGCGCCATTGTTGTTTTTCATAAAAATGCTGCTTGAAAGTCCAGGTAAAGAAGCAGAAGAGACTTTTGCACAATGTCCATAGATGTTTAATTCAGCCGCGGCATAGGTGTTGTCCCTCCGACCCCGTCCTCCTCCAAGGTCAACCTCCCCTCCCCCCGGGGCTTCCCAGCAGCCCCCACACAGCACCCAGGTGAGGCCCAATCAGAGAAAAGGGCCTGAGGGCCCCAGGAGCCCAGGCACAGGAACAGGGGAAGAAGCCAGTGGGGCACAGGGGCCCTTTAGGGCCCCCACACCCACTCTTGTTGGTTTCACTCCAACAATAATTTATAATCCGTCTGGAGAAGAAATGTTAACCAAACATACATCTATATTTTTCATCATGAGGGTATAGGGAGTGATCTCCTTACCTGCCTTTACAGACTTCATGACTGATATGCTTGAGATATGTAAACTTAGTTACCTGTGTTTTTGAACATCTATATGGATGCCTTTTAAAGCTCTGACCCAAGGGCAGGACTTTGTTTTCAAATTGCTGTAGTGAACAATAATTATCAAACTAGCCAGAAGCCCAGAAGAAAGCAACAGAAAAAAATAATTTATGAGTATTTTCTAGTAAAATGCATTATGTGTCCAAGATGTTTTGCAAGGAGATGGTATCTTTTGACAAATGGATTAAAAAGGAGCAAATAATCCCACAAAACCTTTAGCTGATGAGAGTAGACCTCTTTGAAAAATGTTATTTTCAATTATTAGCAAATCAATATATACAACAAAAACTACATATACCCATAATATTGCAGGTTTTTTGTTTATTTTTAACAGAAAAAGTGAAGCATGAGAAGCCTTTTATTTTAATTCTGGTATATGGATGATGCACTAACAAAGTTTTTCTCTTAGTAACAGTTTCTACATAAAAGTTTCAACGCAAATGTAATTTTGATAACCTAAACTCAAGCTTTAGTTTTCTAATTTTGTACAATAAATTCTTCATTCAGTGGGTGGTTTCTTAGTCAAAGCTGAAGAACTGTTAGCTTGATTTTAACAGCTAAGTGTTTGGCTGGAGTAAATATTTGATTTTGATGACTCTATTTACATGTATTGAGTCACTCTGGATTTATGGATAAATAAGTTAGATCTCATTATAAACTAGAAAAATGTATTCTAAAAAGTTTATTTACACACTCATAAATGGGGC
This sequence comes from Calcarius lapponicus, assembly GCA_039654755.1. NCBI lineage: Eukaryota > Metazoa > Chordata > Aves > Passeriformes > Fringillidae > Calcarius > Calcarius lapponicus. Next base: position 9,956,530 of record CM077463.1, read on the forward strand.
AGGGGTGGACAAAATAATTAATCTCAATTAACTTTGGACATAAGGCTAACCATTTTACAGATTCTCTGTAAAGTGTCAAGAATGGTGTAAACTCTGCACCAGACTTAGGAAGCATCTGTTTTTCTTCAAAGGTTATTCAGAAAGTCCAAATTGAAAAGTGTCATAAAGTGTCATAATCTTAGATGCTGAAATTTAAATGATACATTTTTTTTCCAGATAATAAAAATTATTGGCTGTGGGAATCCTTTGATGCTGTCACTCATCTTCCACCTGGATGTTTACTGGATGTTTATAATTACAGGTACTTATCTCTGAACCTGTCACTTTATTTTCTATATGTATTAACATTGTAGTTCAAGGTCTGAAATCAAGGTATTTACTATAAAAGCCATTCACTCCAAATAATATGTGTTAAGCCATGAGGAAATTTTTTGACAATGTAAAAAGAGCTCTGACTTTGAGAATGAACCCTGTAGATAAGGGGAAAAAAAAAGGCATTAGTAATGGAAGACACTTGTTATATCATTTAGATAGACTTTTCTCAGTTAAATATTTTTCCCAGTGGATTGAACTGTGTGCAGTTTTAAATATCTTATGCAGCATTTGGATTATTAATATTTGAATATTATTAATATTTTGGGAAGATCATCTCTGCTAATCATAAACTATCGTTATCCTAGACAGAATTTACAGATCTGAAGCTCGAAAAAAAGAAGTTTTCTTTCTTTTCAGGTGTTTTTTGCCACTGAGGAGCAGATACATGCTGTATTCCCTCTGCATGTCATTAAATTACACACACATAGTCTTTGGAATGACCAAGGGAATACACTTCATCTACATTCTATAGTCATGGAAAATTTTAATTACTTTGCTCCTCTTAATATATTTTTATTACTTTCATAAAGATCAAAGAGCATCCTCTGTTGGCTAATACAATGCCTGATTCTGTTGTGCTTCTCACTTACTATTGCCTTGTGAATAGGGTAACTAACAGAGTTATGAAAGGGTGTGGGTTCAATTCCTGTAGAGGATTTGCTTTCATTAAAATTTCTTTTATTAACATCTACCTTCTTCTTACTGGGTTGTGACTAAATTAATTTTTAAGTTTAAATTATTTTTCTCATATTTCTAATTGGTTATAATACAGGAGCCTGGGAGCATGAAAACAGTAAGGCAGACATTAGAACAACAAAGAGACGTCTAGGCAAACTTTTCTAGTTTTATACAAGATATAGTCCTATTATTTTGAAAGAGAGCCCTTTAAATTCTGACTTAAACTTCTAAAGGAAGATTATAATTTGATCTGCAGTTTGACCTGAGCAAGATTTGGGCTCTGTCTTATGATTAAGGATGGTATTAATGATGGCAAATAGAGCAGCTGTAAAGGAATATCTTTCTTGTCTGAGACGGAGCATGCCTTGTACTGGATAACAGAGATCAGCACTTTTCTGTGAGTTCAAGATAAAATGTAGGTAAGGATTACCTTAAGCCATTGTGAATTAGTTCTGGATGATCAAGGTCAGTCATGATTATCTGGTGGGTTTCATTATGATTATACTTTTCTACATAGGCCTAGCTATTATTGATTTCAATGTTCCCTTCCAGGCCAAGAGTCAAAGACTTGAAAAGGCCTCTCAGGTGGCAGCATTTACCTACTCTTGCATGAGTAAATCTGTTGTATCACAAGACAGAGTATCATCATTTCAGAAACAAAGTATCATTCAAACTGCTTCACCTCAAAAATGATATTGTAGAATCAAAAAGATTCAGAGAAAAGGTGATAAAACTTAATGGAATTACTTTAATTTACTTAAAATACAGTCAAACTGCAAAACTCCTTACCATAGGATGCCTTAGATGTCTGAAAAAAATATATAAATTCAAAGAGAAATTGAATACATTACTAGATGGCAAGGTCAAAAATACTTACCAAACATATGGGAACTTACAGGACCTAGGGATCGAGTTGTATGTGAGTTGAGGCTTTTGGTATTTGATATAATTTTGGTATGGTCCAAGTCCATGACCTTGACTCTAACATGAAAATTGCCAAGTTGTGAAAGAGGACTGTGAAAAAGTACAAAGCACAGAGCTATGTGAGATGAGAGAGATAAGATTGCTGATACAGGGATAGTTCAAGGGTAGGAGAGGAAAAACACTGATAGGAAAACAGATGAAATCCTAAGGAAGAAACCCCTAAGCAGTGAGCCAGAAGACAGCAGCCCAGCAACAATGCATATCAGTCCATTCAAAGGTGCACTGGAGGCCGACCTGCCTGACCTCCCTGAGAGCTGAAAAGTCTGCAAAGACCCTCCAGCTACTTTGCTGGAGATGTGAACACGTTGGTTAGCTGAGTAACTCCTTTGACCTACGTATCCATCATGTGTGCTACTCTTTGATATCTACCTTATACTTCCAACTTGTGTTTAGAGAAATTTTGTGGAATCTCTGTATGAAGTGAAGGTGCACAGGAAAAATGATTAAGAGGGGGAGGGCTACATTCTCTTTTGAAAGATGCATTCTGTAGGGAAATACATCTTATTTATCCTTTGGATGTTGACTTTCCTCATGTACTCATTAACTTATAACAACTGTTGTCAATACAAAAAAAAAAAAGGAAAACAAATAAACAAAAGACTTCCATTAATTTTAAATTTCACTTATCTAGACTGTTACAGGACTTGTTTCATGTCCACCTCAGTTGTAATAGATAATTTTGCCTCATTTATAATTAACATAATTAGACTTCTCTCTATCCTGATAAATGCCATGAGTTCAGAATCTGACATGTTCCAATGCATATTAATGTTAATTTTCACCTCATTGCCTACAATATAATGCAATTATTTTGCAATTGCAAATACAGTTTGAAAAAGCAATATCTATTGAATTATTTGAATCCTAACTCTAAAGTAATTTCATAGCCTGTCTTTCTTTTAATGACAGGAATTGTTCTTATCAATAAAATATTTCCAGATGCTTTTTTTATTTTAGCAGCTACTTTTGATCATCCCATGCAGTATTACAGAATCCTTCTAGAAACATAGCAAATAACTTGTTTCTGAGAAGTCTCATTTCATGTTTAGATCAATATTCATTAGATTATGTTCTTTTTTTCTATTTAGATATTACAACTGGGAGATATTCTGAGAAAAAGTAGTTTGTACTGTCATGTTAAATACATTGGTAATTTTGATAATACTTAGAGCAATGTTTTAGCATGAGATATTGACAAGTGTATGTATTAGCATTTTCCCTTCATACTAGCACAATTATTCAGAATGCCTTCATTAATATGTGCTAATTAATTATGAGATATGGAGGGTAATTATAACTCTATTATCTATTGCCTCTTTTTTTAAAAATAGAGGTACATACAATAATTACATGAGCAAGTATTGGCTGTTCAACTGTGTCATGTTCCATCCTTAGAGGTGGCTCAAAAATAGTTCTGAAAGATTTGATGAACTTATGTGTGTTTTAACCTTGATGAACCATGCACCATACTATAGTGTTAGACATATCAATACAATTATTGATTCTCATTATCACTGATGGTTTTATAACAGCTATTCAGAAAATCTCTTTGGCCTTTGGCACAGCAATGCAAATCAACCCCTACTTCACTGTTCTCAAAGTTCCATTACTTCAGGACAGAATGCTCCACTGCAAGCAGCAGTAAATCATTGAGTTTTAAGAATCTGCTAGTCCGAAGATTCCCTACTGATCACAAAAGCACATGAAGTTCACTAGTGAGCTTGGTAAGAAGACAGTACTGATTTATACTAAATCCTCAATAATTGCTTAGATTTTTAGGTTCCGATGTGAGAGATGGATTCTGTTTTTCTTAGCTCAGTTTTCTTTCCACTCACATAATTTTATTTTTTGTATGGAATATAGAGTTTCAATTAACCACAGTTGTAGCTTTAGGCTTTATCTCTCCAACAATCTAAAAAATTAAAGATTTAGCAACTCTCCTTGGAGAGTTTTAGCTGGGATAGAGTTAATGTTCTACTTAGTAGCTGCTACAGTGTTGTGTTTTGGATTTAGTATGAGAATAATAAAACACTGATGTGTTTGCTGTTCCTGAGCAGTGCTCAAGGGCTTAAGTCAAAGGCTTTTCAGTTTTCCATGCTCTGCTGGTGAGCAGGTACACAAGTTGTGAGAGATCATTATCAGGACATTACCCAAGCTGGCCAAATAGATATTCCGTAACATGAATGCTCAGTATAGAAACTGGGGGGAAGTTGGTTAGAAAGGGCAAATCATTGCTTGGGAACAGGTTGAGGATTGGTTTCAGCAGATAGGGAGTAAATATATTGTGCATCATTTGTTTTTCCTTGTTGTTTTATTCCTCTTCTCTGCTCTTTGTTTTAATACTATTACTGCTACGATATCCATCACCAATAATAACAATGTTTTTATTATTATATATATTAATATCCTTATTTCAATTATTAAACTCTTCATACCTCGACCCATCCCCCCAGGGGGACAGTGAGCAAGTATCTGCATGGTATTTAGTTTTGTCCGGGGTTACACCATTATGAAAATTCAGAAGTGTAATTGTGCATTTCACTGTCTTCTGCAACCTGTATCTGTTAATTTGGAAAGACTTTTTCATTTTATTCTGAGGAATGGAAAACAGTGGATTTAAAGCCAGTAGAGCCCATTCAAGAGTTAATAAACTGCATTGTAATATGCACATTTGGAATGCAATTTACTGCTTTCCACAAGCAAGTTCACTGTAGAAATGCACTGACTTATAAGAGGAAAACTAAGTTACTCAAAGAAGCCACTTCTGTTGATTATCTTTTAATATTTTTACTTGACCTTTTCTGTGATTCTCTAACTTATATGTTTAATATGAAAGTGTACTCCTCCCATTTTAAATTTTTTGAGGTTTGTTTCCTAATTTATCTTTAGGTTACTCATTCCTTCTTTTACTTCATTTTGGCTTTGTCAGATCTTTGGTTCTTAAGCCTCTTTATAAGTGTGTTTAAATTTCTGAGTATTTTAGCACAAGGTAATTTAATTTCTGAGTTAGTTAGAAGAGCTCTTAAATTTTCCTTATGTTATTTTTTTTCCATTTTATGTTCTTAATCCTCTAGAACTTTCTCTAAAGAGAGTTCTGTGTGAACCGGATTTTGAAGGTGCTATTTTTCTTTTCTATTATTGCCTAGTGAAGCTCAGAATTATTCTGCATCCAGGGCTCTCACCAAGGGCATGGATGATCCACCTATAATTCAGCTTCACCTGATTATACAGTATTCAATATTAATCTCATGGGTTCCAGGTATGTATCATCTCTCAGATTATTAATATCTCTTGTCCTGATACAGCAGAATTTTCTCTAAACAAGTTTTTGACGATTTAGAAAAAGTAAGCAAGTAATTTAACAGCCAGCTTGGAAGAATCATATTAAAACACTCAACAACATTGTAATGAGTGGGCTATTGACAATATAACCATTAATATAAAATCATCCTTTCAAAATATTTCATACTTCACATCTTCTAATATTATGCCTTGTTTATGAGTGCAGGGATTATTTTTAACATTAATATAATTAATAATATTGACATTACTACTATAATAATATAGATATTATTTAGAGTATTCTGAATTTCCTTAAGGAATTCTGAAATGAAACAGGTTACATAACTGATTCTGTCTATTTTGGAGATATAGAAATAAAAAGAAGATAAAGGTCTAGAAAGCAGGAAAATAAGACTGTATAATTGCTGATAATGGACTTCTGATGAAGGTCTGAGTTTCATGGGTGAGTTACAACACAAAGTTAAAAGTTGGTAAGCTGAGAAATCAAGATATGGATCAAACTCACATATATTCATGTATCACATACTCAGATTTTGAGATGACACAAAATAGTAAAGTGATACAGTATTGAGATTTATGTTGGATAATTATGGTATGTGACATTAAGGATTAAATAAAAAGTAATTCTACCTGTTGATACAGCTGTAAACACAAAATAACATCTGAGATACTGACAGCTGAGGTGTTTTCACTACATAAATATTGTACATAAATAGAGAGAACATTTTATTTTAATCTAATTTACAACACGGAAGCTGAGAAAATTGCGCTTTAAGAATATAATACTCTATGAAATATAATTCCCTGTGGTTTTCAGTGGAAAGTGCCTATCATATCTGAAAAGTAATAAAAACTTTCTTTACCTACTAGCACATTATTATTTCTATAATGTTTAAGTGACCACAATGCTGATTGACACTATCCAGAAAGAAAGTTTAATGATAAAATCATAACCTGAAATGAATAAAACAATCAGATCAAAATTGTAGAAAATATAATTTGAAATAAGATATTGTCTCCTATAACAAATCCTATTTTAAATTAAAGTTACATGATAAATGTTTCAATACAGTGTATTTATCTCACAATTTTCATTTTCACTGATTAGAATTCTATCTGTTCTATTTACAGCAATAGTAAAATGGTATAGAGTTACTTGAGCATTGGGAATTGTTGGAGAGTCAAGTCAGTTATCTCATGGGAAGAGTAACATATCACAAGGAAAATATGAAAATGAGCATTCACATGTCGTGCTACTAAATAGCCAACCCCACTTTGCTGCAGCTGCATAATAGTGTTTTGGACACAGTCCACTCATCTCCCCCTGTAAATTACTGAGAGATGCAGCTGCCTCCAACATATTTTCTACTGGGATCATTTGTATATCAGGCCACACCGCAGAAAAATTAAGCAAATAACTGTTATAGAAAGTGGGACAGGTTTAATTAGGTTATGCTAAAATCTTTATTTGCTTTGTTAGTTTTTCTTTATATATAATTTACTTTGTAGCTTTTGCAGTTAACATATTTTTAATAACCCTTTCTGCCCTTCACAGGACAACAGAATTCTAACCAAGTAGTAGCCATACAAATTATCTCCCTACAGTGGTGAACAATATCACTGTAGTCCTTCTGCCCTGCCTGTCCCTGCTTCCAATGTCCATACAGTTTCCTTTTCCACCTAAGTTCAAGAAGAAGATTCTTGCTCAGCCAGGCTGGGCTTCTGCCCCTTTTCATTGACCTCTGACAATCCTTCGGGATTGTTTTCTCCCACACTCCTAACAGATGTCTCTTAAAAAGTTACTAGCATTTATAAACACCAATAACTTCAAAGGTAGCTTACCAGGGACCTTACTAACTAGTTCCTTTAGCAGCCTAAAGTCTTCTCTGCCCGTACTTAGGGCAAAAGTTTTGCCAACAACTTTTCTCCTCTCACCCATGATTTCAAACTCAACTACTTCATGATCATTGTGACCAAGGTATTCACCCATCTTAACCCACAAGTCCCTCTCTGTTTGCAAACAATAAATCCAGGACAAGTCCTTTCCAGCTGGCTCTCTCAGTAACTGCACTAAAAAGTTATTTTCAACATATTTCAGGAATTTCCGGGACTTGCCTGTAATGAATGTATGATATTCCCAGTTGACACCTGGGACATAAAAGTCACCCATAAGGGCAAGAACCAGGTAGACTTTATTGTCTTTTCCTGGTATCCTTACAAAAAGTCTCTCAGCTGTCATCACCAGTTGCAAGCCCCACAGTCAAATCCCTCCCTTGAATTCTGCACCACCTCCCTGACTTGTCTGCCTTCCCTGTCCCTCCTGAGGAGCCTGAGACTGCCCATCACAGCACACCAGCTGCAGAACTCATCCCATCTGGTTTTGCTTATCTCAATGGTGTCATAGCTCTGAGAGTGGATCAAAACTTCTGGTTCCTCCTGTGCATTAATTCATAATATTTCATATAGAAGAATCTGGTGTAATATATATAATATATATACTATTGTACATAAAAATTGAATGTTTTATTAAGAAACTAATATATATATTTTATATAGAAAATTGTTTTATCAATATATATTTTTTATATTAGCATAGAATAAATATAAAAGAAAATCTATGATTAATTAATAAAGTGCATTAAAATATATTTAACATATCAGTACTTTACTAGAATTCCCCCCATGGCATGGGCTTTGGGTCTAGATAATTTTAAGCTTCCTTTCAACCCAGGTCATTCTATGATACTATGATCAATAATAACTACTTAATTATTGGTACAATGTATTATACATTATTTTATGTAATAGATAATGAATAATACTATATATTATTATATTATGTTATAATTTTTTCTGAAGTCACAATGCTTTAAGCTTTGTGCTTTCAGACTATGTAAAGTATTTCTGAAACTTGAAGTTAAACACATGTGTAGGGACTTTTCCATGGAGCACAGCCAGTGCTACTCATCAGATTAAAGTAAACTGTTCTCTTCAAATCAGACATGTCTGAGGTTTTCCAGGGAACAAGCCACTGACTGGTGGTTAAAAAGTCACTTCAAAAAACCCAAAGTTTTTGTTTCTCACTTGTGAGAGTGAAAATGGCATCCATCAAAATAAATTCTTGTTAATTTTGTCATTTTTTCATAAAAATGCACATTTTTAAATTTTAAATGGATGTATAAAATATTGCCTTATGAATTTAACCTAAATATAGCATATTATTTAGATATCTCCCAAAGTTTTTCTCAGTTATAAACTGAAATTTTTCAAGAAAGATTTTTAGTGTCAACATTCTCATTCCTGAAATAAGTTTTACCATTTTCTAGATATTCTAAAAATATAAGTCAGAGTTTTGCTTATTAAAGTGGCTTACAGTCTCTGCAATGACGGACTTATTTAGTTACGAACACACCCGCCAAATTATCCTTTTGTCCATTGAAAATTACTGTAGTAAGTGATTCTCTCTGAAAATTACTGTAGTAAGTGGTTCTCTCTGACAGTAGATTAAAAAAATTCAGAGTAGATTTGATCATTTACTGACACCCTCAATAATTTTCTACTCATGACACTAAGCAGATGTTTTTGATATGTAACTCAAAATGTGTGTGATAAATTTTCTCTCTTAATCAGGAGCAGATTTGGATGTGTAGAAGTCTATGCACTCACTGATGGATTCAAAAGAGCCCAAAGAGCATCTGTACTGATGTAGTGTAGCTTTGAAGTGGCATTCTCAGGAGTACTGGGAATGATAGGCTGTTTTAGTGGACCTTATTCATTTCACAGAATTTCAATCCTGTCTCATACTAGAGTCAACAATGTGGTGGGGATACTGTATCTATATGCAAACTCACTTCAGTGAAAGGAGTGAATCCGTCTCTGAATAGGCAAGTAAAAATTGAAACAGCTCTTAGGCATAATTCCTGTCTTCTCTAGTGCTTAAATAACAAAAAGACTGTAGTAAAAGAACAGTACCAGTAGCAATGAAAATATTCTACAAATAAAAAAAAAGAAGATTAAATAAAATAAAAGCAGAAAAGCTGACATATTTGTTAGAAAATTGAAGAAGAATGTAAAGGAAGAAATTATAAGATATCTGTTAAGACAATCCCATAAATAATAATGCATTTTTTAAGGACAGAGGTATTTTTTGCAATGATTCAATGAGTACAAAAAAATAAGACCCATAATGTCTTGAATTATTAATAAAGGTTTCCCTGTAGCATTTGCAATACTGTTATATAAATAATTTGTACATAGTAAATGCTTTAGATACTAAGGTTTTTACTTTAATCATTTGCTCAGGAAAAACAGATTTTACAACTGAGCACTCCAGTACTAAATTACTTTCATCAAGCTTACATGAATCAAGTACACTTAAGGTACCTTTTGGATATGTTACTCATTCTAGCCAGAGTCTAAAAATGGTTTATTTGTCTTACATGAAACCATTTAGGACTAACATGCATACAGAAGAGCTGGAAACAAATCCTCCCTTCTTCCTCTATCACCCTTTTTCCATGTTAAAGAGAATGAGGCTGACACTTGCATTTGGGAAGTCTGGCGCTCTCGTCTGCACACTCAACCAATTTTGGAATGAAAGATGGAGTTCCAATTCCTACCTCACAGCCAGTTTACTCTCACTTTTGTGAAGAAAGTACTTGATTCTCCAAAAACAGCAAAGAGAAATCAGTTAAAACTCAAAGAAGTTAAGTATCTTCTCTAAAAACTAAGTATTATTTATGAACATAAAAAATAGATAAATGTGTGATACCTCATTACTTAATTATTTATAATCAAACATTGTAACTTTTTCATGAAGATATAATACTGTAATAAGGGTGAACAGGGAAATATATATATGACTTGAATCTAAAAATCTGGTTGGCTAAAAACACCATCAGAAAATTAAAAAAAAATATAAAAATGTCTTATTGAAATTGTTATGAAACTGCATAATGTGTGGCAAGGAACAAGTCACACAGTACCTGAAACAAAAAATTGACTGAAACAGCTAGGAATCAGCTGTTGTACACTTCTGTCATGTCACAGTTGGTGGGAAAATATGCAGCTTTTTAATATGATGTTTAAAAAAAGATAAATATATGTTATATAAACCCTTCTCAGGAAGAGCATCTTCCTCCTTGGCCTCAGTGGAAAACTCAAAGCATCTTGACTGAAAAGAGTAAGCAGAATATTAGATAAGCTTCTGTCAAGTCTCTCAACAAAGGTATCAGTCATTCATCACTTGTTATAATGTCAATTTAGAAAATTAAACTACTTGCAGAAAGTAAAGACTCTTGAGCCAAGTGATTCACAAATTGTCTGAACTCTCACAAGATAATAGTAAAATTTACTGAAATACTATTTTATTATTTATGTGTTGCACTTATAAAATAACTACATTTAGCCTCTTATCTGGAATAGTAATAAAAATACAGTTGTTATTCTATTCTTGCCATTATCTTTGCCTTTCTAAGAACCACAAATGCTTTTCATGACAGAGTCCTCCACCTTCATTTTTTTTTTCTCGTATCTACAAGAATCCTGTACTCTTGCATTCTTAATTCTCTGCATCACAAAGCTCATCACAAAGGCGCTGCATACAATTATCGGACTGGTGACATTTTCCCATCAATATTCAAGTGGTAGTATCATCTATTATCAGCATGTCCCAATTCTGGTACTTAATTAAAAAATCAGGAAGAAGGGACCTTTTTGGTTTCTGTTCATGCTGCTCTCAGATGTGTTGGGAGGGTTGTGGCAGTCACGTATTAGAGGCATGGGTGATCCTAGACCTGCGCGTGGTCCAGAGGCAGCGCAGCATACCCTTCCTCTGGAGCAGGAAGCCCAGGATGTCACAGCACCACGAATACAGGCACATAATTTGCTCTGCTTTTCCTCACTGTATCAAGCACCATTTATATTCTATGTTGTTGCTAGAGAAAAAAACTTGTGAGCAGGATATCTCCAGGCAAAGGAAAGGGGAGGTTTAAGGCAGAATCCTCCTCTCAGGTGTAGTTTACCATCACAATGCAGCTTACTCTTACCCAGCCTTTAAAAGCGTGGTTGAAGATCCATGACCTGTAACAAACCAGTGTTACTTCAGTGGGATTCACAGAGTAAGAGGTTTGCTGTTGCAGCAAAGGGCAAACTCAGGTAAAGTGAAAGACGCATTCATTATACTAGACACCAAGCAGTACTGGAGGCAATAAAATACAATTCTTTCTAGGAACATGTCCTAAACAAACCAGATGTACATAGGTTAAACATGGAAACAGCAGCAAAATTTTTCTACAACAAATTTTAAAAAGTCACAACAAACTAACATGCAGAAACAGAAAGCACTTTTTTTTTTTCTGGAAAGAGTGGTACATTTGCTTCTTTTCCATCAGAATTTCTGATGTCCTTCCCACCATACACCACCATCAAATATTACATGTCTATAATATGGTGAGGGAAAAGAGAAGAATGTCAAACTAGAAGACCTAAATCCTCTGTATTATGAAATCAGGGAAAAATATGATCAAAGATAATGTTCCACCTTTTACAAAATCTTCAGGAAAAAACATCCCTTTAAGCATGAATGAGTACTCAAGGCAAAACTGGAACTAATTAACATCAATGACCATTTTAAGGGGAATTTTGACTGAAAATTGTTCAGTATTTTGATATGATTTTTCAGAAGACTGATGCAATCCCCAAAAATTGAAAATGAGCTCTTTGGAAGGCTGTATCTTGCTTTACACAGAGTATGAGAACAGACCATAAAATCACTTCTTTTAAATGAAATTTAAAAGAGAAAATAAGACAGCATCCTCCAAAGACAACATTCACAAAGAGGAAATTATTGTAAGTGTTTGTATACTTCATTCAAAAGAATAATATCAGCTTGGTACTTGCTTAAGTACATATTAATAGGAGTGAAGGGTACATGTCATGGAGAAAATAGCTATAATTGTCAAAATTGTGCAATACTAGTTTAATGGATTTCTGTGTAATGAAAAGATTCAATCTGTTAAGAATCCAGTTGGGATTAACAAAAATGCCAAAAAATGAAACGTGATGCAAGGTGTTACACAGAATTTAATTTAATGCCAAGTTAAACATATTTATTCAGTATTGTATTAGTTCAAATGAGATCACAGCCACTAAGGATCTTTATTAATTTTCTGTACAGCTTACAGTATAGACTGTTGCAGAATATTTCCATTATAATGATAAATTAAATCAACCTCTATCTAAAAATAACATTACATTCCTCTATGCTACACCTAACCCCAAGATTAGAACAGCATCAGTGTCAGGGATCTAAAAAGATAAATATCCCCTTCCCTTCCCTTCCCTTCCCTTCCCTTCCCTTCCCTTCCCTTCCCTTCCCTTCCCTTCCCTTCCCTTCCCTTCCCTTCCCTTCCCTTCCCTTCCCTTCCCTTCCCTTCCCTTCCCTTCCCTTCCCTTCCCTTCCCTTCCCTTCCCTTCCCTTCCCTTCCCTTCCCTTCCCTTCCCTTCCCTTCCCTTCCCTTCCCTTCCCTTCCCTTCCCTTCCCTTCCCTTCCCTTCCCTTCCCTTCCCTTCCCTTCCCTTCCCTGATAGCTTGTCCCCAAAGACAATCAAGCTGATTTATATCAGGAATACTTTCATTATCTGAATGATCTCTCAGCCATTCAAAACATGAATGTACACCATAATTTAACACAAGTTAGTATAAATAACCACATCAATAAAAATCTTTGATAAATAATTTATGGATTAAAGAAACACGTTAGAGATCTGGAGTGGGAAAGAAATATCAGGTTAAACCTGAACCAAAGTAGTCTTTTACATAAGGAAGTGCTATATTGGCAAAAAACCAGAATAATACATTTTACAGTATAGAGGATAGAATAGAATAGAATAGAATAGAATAGAATAGAATAGCATAGAATAGAATAGAATAGAATAGAATAGAATAGAATAGAATAGAATAGAATAGAATAGAATAAACAGTGAAAGATTCACAGAACTAGAGAGGGGAATGTGGCTTAGACTATTGCCAATGAAGGTAAACAGCACATGGGAAGGGCTTGTCAAAGGAATAAATGCAAATGACAATGTTAAAAGTGGAGAAGAGATTGAGATAATGGGGATGTGTGAGCCATGGAGTAAGTGGAGGACCATGCACTAGACTGTGCAGATTAGCAATGCTCAGGAAAAAAGTTAAAAGAAATGTGCTTTGAGGTGCCTATATTCTACACGTCTGCAGTGATGCAACCAGAAAAGGCTGAAACTGAACAAGATATCTGAGGTAGCTGGAAGGAGAAAATTAATCAACCAATGTGGTTTTGAAATTAAAAATGGTGATTGGGTTGAAACCCTAATACTGCAGGCATTAAATGCACTTAGAGACTCATGAACTAGAAATATCTTAGAATTTTCCTAAACAGTGAATGAATTTGGGAATACTAATGTAATTTTTAAGCAGTTTACTTTGGAGATGTAATGTTTGAAATGTTAAAAGGTGTTTGATATCATTGGTTTCATTATTTTAGGGAAAAATAGTAAAATTTTCTATTTTACCAGTGTAACTTGAAATTCTAATAGCATTTCTACCAAGAACCATGGAGTTTGGGAGACATGAAAGTTATATTTCAGTTGGTTTTGTTGTTAAAGTGGCTGATTATCAGGGCTGGGGCTATGTGCACACATCTGCTGCACTCAGGCCATTCATTCCCCAGGTGGTCCACAAATTCATTAGTTACTCATCTGCACAGACAAGATAGGGATGATGAGTGATGGACTGCCCCATGAGGATGCTGAAATGCTGGCTGCCTTGCAACAAAGCATTGGATTAGCTGGCACAAGAGCTCTCCAGGTAGGAATTCTGGACAGACTTGAAGATTTCCTCAGGCACGACCTGCACTGCCTACACTGAATTATATATTTCAGCGTGTTGATTTAAATTCTGTGGAAAAACTGGAATTTCTTAGGGCTTCTTGAAAGGTTATTGCTGCAGGTTATTACTGACCAAATCCTACATAGATAAGTCCTTTATGGAATAGAAAATGGCTGAGTAAGACAAGCTTTTGCATACAATTACCATAGTTAGCTTGTTTGTGTGTGCTTTAAGTCAACAGCAGTGGAACAGATTGTGTCTGAGCTGGAGTGCTCATGTAGGAGCACAAACCAGCTGGTTATGAGAACTTGAGAACTGGGCAGAACAGCAGAGTGGGGAATCTCACCCAATCCAGCTGAACACACCATTGTAAGAGCCCTTGCAAAGGAAACTTTCACCATCTAGACAGCGACTGAGAATTTAGCTCAGAGTATTCAATTACTTGTATAAGCATTCCCCTACTGCAAGACTGCAAAAATCAGGATTTTTGAACAAATTTTCTGTGGTTGTGCAGCAAATTTTAATTAAAGGGAGGTTAAAAATCCCAGATACCTAAATCTTCCTCTAAGTATAATGAAGAGTATGGTTGAAAAAGACAGATTGCTCTACCCCCCAAGCCTAAAGCAAATTGGAATTATCAGCTTTCAGATACTGTTATTGTTTTTGCTTTTTCTCCTAAAAGGTACAGGTTGATATTCAAGCTCTTGCATAATTTTTATTATCTGAAATAATAATAATTTGATACCTTAGCATGTGTATGATTACTGTTGTTATTATTAAAGTGTAAAAAGCAGAGAGAAAAACAATGGTTAAAAGGTATTTGTGAATGAATTTGCTACTGGCACCATTTTAGATTCTAAGATGAAGTTAATTCACTTGAAGACTTTCATCTAGGTGCCTGAGTCAGATGGAATATTCACAGTGTATGAAGCAATGTTTTGTAGTTTACATTTTTATAACATAACTCCTTAAATCATTCCAGTGCATGTACCCTGGGATGACAACTATTTTCTTTACAAAAAGCTATGACTTTGAAGAGAAGATTATGCTAATAATTCTGGAAAAATTCTTTTTAAATCTTTGGAGCTGTAGAAGATCCTCAGGCAAATAGTCTCACTGTTACAGTATCATAGTATATTGTTTAACAAGAAAAGAGAAGATCTACATAAGACACCTGGATGTAACAAACTGTCCTCAGGCGTAAAAAAGGGTGAGAAAAATGCTTTGCACTTCTCTGCTGTCATAAAACAATAGGCAGATCAACACATTTGTTGAAGAATCTACCTGTCAGTAGCATATGCATGTCCCACATCAAGAGAAAGGGGCTGGATTAGTCCTATACACTCTTTGAGCTGTGCTCTTGAGATATGACTTTCTCCTTAGTTTGACTCTGATATTTCATAGGCATTGAAATGACAATCATTGCTTCAAATCCTAGACATCATTAATTTAAGGAGTAGACCTACAAAACTTTTCAATGTTAAAACACTCTCCTTTACCAGTGGAATATGAACAGCACCTGTTTTCATCCACTTTCTTGTGTTTTGTTTTTTTTTTTTTTTTTTTTTTTGTTTTTCTCTGTGGATGAATAAAATGCAATTGAATTGAATTTTTAAACATTTGTACCATACGTCTTATGGATATCCCATCAACAATTTCTGCCATAAAACAAAAGAAATGTTGATGCCTTCATTAGGCAAAGTCATGTTGGAAAAAGAAATACAAATACTGTATTTTTAAAAATTTTATTATCATATTAAAGCTCAAATAAGTCAAGTAGAAGACTGTTGCGATTCATGTTTATTTTGTTAAATTACAGTAAAATGGTTTGTTCCCTTGTTCCCCCCAGCAGGGTTCCCCATAAATTGGTTTACCCCTGAGTTGTACTCTCCCTTAAGGCTGTCCCTCAAGCTATTCTCCTCCCTTTGTTCTAATCCTTTCCCTGCCTATCAAGGAAACCCTGCCCTCCTTCCCTGCCTGTCGAGGCAACCCTGCCCCTTTTTCCTGAATGTTCCTTGCCACTCATACCCTGGACCAATCCCTGATTACAACACCCATTCGGAAATCCCCATATCACATGGGCCCCGTGTGACCTTTCCTTCTCCTCCTCCTACCTTGATCCCTCCCGTGTTATTGATGCAATCCCCTCACTCTTCCCCTGGCGCTCCCTTATTTGCTGTTTGCTTGTATCCACCCCTTGAATTTAGTGTATAAAACTGTACGGACAGAGGTGCTCAGGGCCTTTGCGTCCTAGCCTTTTCAAACGGGGCAAATCTCACCTGTGGAATCTCAGGACAGGGAGCCTCCTCCTTTTGTTGTTCCCTGTCATAGCTGTGGTTCTGTGCACCATGGAGCGAGGAGCTCTTTGGGTTCAGCTCTGGGCAAACCCCAATCCCTGGCTGATCCCCACTCTTGGTGTGTCACCGGAGTATTCAGAGCTAGTCTAGGCTCTGGTGGGCCACATCAGAAAACATATTTCATTTTATAATAGCTGAAAAATAAATGTTAGGTAGATTTCATCATAGATTTGAATATAAATAGTAATTCCAAACTTTTTACGAAGGTTTAACAATGTATTTGAAAAGAAGAAAGTCATGGAAATTCAGTCTTTAATCAATGTAAGTGTAAAGATAATTTGTATTATGTTATGCAATTTGAAAATACAGTTAGTAATAAATTTCTGGCTCATTTCTAAAACTATCCAACCCATTGCAAAAAAGCAATAAAGTTTCCTGTTTTTTAAATGCAGGTGAGTTACAAAAATACATATGAAACTGTGGTTTGATTCATCTTTGCTGTTCATCTTAAAAATACCTGGAATTGCAGGTTTCTAATTTTCTAAAGTTTCAGAAGAGAAACTACCAGAAGAACTTCACATCATGACCAAAGAAAATGAACTTTTTTGTGAGTTGTTCTCTCCTAAATTTCCTCTTTCAATCACTCCTCTTCTCCTTCTACTAAATTATGTGGCTGGAGAGGGACAGTTGAATAACTTTGGTACACCTAATTTTATGATGAAAGGAATCTCAGCAAAAAACAAGATTCAATGTTTTACCTTAAAAGAAAGCTATGTGGAAAAAAAAAATAGCATATTAGTGGAGATATAGCTTAATTTATTTCCATTGATCTACTGAAGGTCTTGAAGTTCAAACGTTTTCAGGCAAAAGTGAAAAAGGTTTTCATTTTCCAAATGAAGTTAAAATCTGAAAATATTTTGGTTTATAAATAATTAAATCATTTTGTCTCAGAACAATATTTTTTGGTAATGTTTTTCTTTCTTGTTTATAATTCCAACAAAATTTTTAAATGAAGCAGTAGTTCAAAATGAAAAATAGAAGTGCTGAGAAAATATTGAAATTAGCCTTTAAGTGGTTTTATCCTCTGATTTTGCTTTATCAAATGAGGCAGAAATGGCATGATTTCAGTAGCTTTTATTAACCTCTCCTATAAATTTAGTAAGAAAGTTCAAAATTCTTAATGGAAATTAGTGCAGTTTCACTAATTAATAGGTGAAATATTTATCTTTCTAATGTCATATTAAAAGTGATTTGTTAGAATCAAGCAAGAGATTTAACAAACACATCTCACATCTAAAAATGTAGAAAAGCATTTAGGCAGTAAACTCATTTTACTGCTAGATCAGTGTGGTTTGAACTTACTCAAGCATGTAGAAAAACTGATTGTTTACTGTACTTATGAAGCATTCGTTGATGAAGTAATCATAATATCTAAGTATTTGGATTAAATAACTATTAATGAAATTGTTACTGATTTTACACACATGCTTAGCTATATAGCCAATTTTTTCAAAAAACGGTATTTCTAGTTTAGCACTATTATTAATTTAGTGACATATCCATCAGCAGAGATAAAATCTATTCCATTCTATTTCTATTTTTATGTCACCTTCATAACTGTAATAATGAGTAGCTTTCAGTGGTGCATAAAGTATCATTAGTAATATTTTTCCCGTGAGTTTTGCTCTCTCTCTCTCTTCCTCTTTCTAGATAGTGATTATTGTGATAATAAGATTTTTTTTAGACTAAAATGCAATACATCCTTGACTAATTATGCACCAAATGATGGTTTAGTTTTTTAACTCCAGTAGATCTCTGGAGTTTTGGCTTGTAGCAGGTATAAGTATGTCAACTGTCTTTGTGACTATTAGTCTTATCACTGCAAAATTCATTGATCCTTTCTAGCAGAAGAACCGCAACAATAGTTTTATTAAAGCTCTATTTCAGCCTGACTATTTGCAGTCTTAGTAAGGACTGCAAACCCAGCGGTTCCTCCAAAGACTTCAGTATGAACCCAAACTAAATAAGCTTTAAACCTAGGAAGAAAATATATCGCATACACCTACTGGACAGCTGTTGATCCATTCACATAATTATTTCTCCTTTCTCATTCAGATCTGAATTCACACACACACACACACACAAAAAAAAAAAGAGTAAAATAAAAGTTTGAGATCAGGCTTACACCCTGTTATCAAGAGTGTGCAAAAGAGACAGAAAAGTCTGAATGTGTCAGTGTTTTGAAATTTCCCTAAAACAGCAGTACTAACACTTAAATGTTAGCAAGACCTTTGCTGAGCTGAAACATGAAGCAGTGAGAGCTGAATTTCAGAAAGCCTTCAGTGGCACAGCAGCTTTATTAATGCCAGAAACATCAGCAGTACAGGCAGCAGCTCAGATGCAAGCTCATGAAATCCTGATGTTCGGAGGAGAAAGCAGCCCTGGGTCGTGCCATTTCCTCTGGTGATACCCCTGATAGCTGCTGCCAAGGGTCAGGTTAGAGGTAGGGTGGAAGAGTCAGATGGTTTTTTTCTACAAAGAGGAAACAGAAACACAGTCAAGCCCCTATATGAGAATATAAATATCACTTAAGTTAGTTTATTTGTTGTATTAAAGGAAATGCCTATGCCTCTCTTTAACAGAAATAGTTAAAGGGTTTACTCAAATAGGAGGAATAGCTTAAATTACTCTAGAAACTCATGCATTAAAAGGACATCAACTCACCAATTTTTTACAGAGATATATAAAGTAAATCGGGCAGAATGCAATAAATAACTGTATTGGATTCCTGACACAAAAGGAAATAGAGACAGGTTTTTGTCTGAATTGACAAGTGGCCTTTGGTTTTGTAAACACATCTTTGCTCTTTGTAATGAATGTGTCTAAAAATCTTATTATGTCTGAAAATCATATCACTCAGCCTAAGCAATTCTGAGACTGGGAAAGAAAGCCCCTTTCAAAATGACCAATGCTAGGCTTTTTACCTTTTGATATTATTTACATGCACAATAATATGAAGATGCAACTATTTGCAGATGAATGATTATTTGCAAGATAAAAATATTAAATTGAAGATTTTAATTGAACTGAACAGTCTATGTGGATTTTGTTATACTACCTGAAAAGGAGAAAGTAAGGAAGAAGGACTAGGTGAGTGATGACTATGAAAATAACTGCTGTAAGATAAGATTATATTGACAGATATAATTTTTTGTTTTGAGGGCAATGGCATCATCTTTTCCAACTCTTCCCTCATTTGTTACGATCATGATTGTTGGCAGATATTTGCAAAGCTGTAACTTGCTGGCATATTGATGTTGGTGCCCTGTCCCTGGAAGTGTTTAAAGCCAGGTTGGAGGGGGGTCTGAGCAACTTGGTCTAGTGAAAGGTGTCCCTGTCCACTGCAGGGGTGTTGGAACTAGATCATTAAGGTCCCTTCCAACCTAGGCCATTATATGGTAGCTCTCAGTGCTCTCTCCTAAAATTCCAAAGCTGCTGTTATATCTGGCTCCTCTTCCTCTGCTACTATTTCTTGAGTTGCTCAAGTCAGATCTTCAAACAAGTGTCCAATTAAAATGCTCCTTTTTTTCCATGTGGCTAGTTTACTCATCTTCTATCACATTTCACCCTTTATTTTTATGAGAAATTCCACTTAACCTGTGGCATTACTGTCATCGTTGACCTCTGAGAAGTTCAAGCTCTCTTGATGTTCTTGAGTTCACTGTAAAGCTGGTTTTTTGTTTCTTTTTTCTTCCTTCTTTCTTTTTATCCTCCTAAACATGGAGCATAATATTTACTGTTTTATTTTATAAACCCATTTTTATTTTATTTCATTAACTCCTGCAACAAAATCAGGGTGTCTTTCTGCCTTGGGTAGCATTTCTTTTTTTGCTCTGTTTACCAAATATCTCTTACACTAAGAAGCTATTCACACTTCATATGGTTCAGACTGGACAATGTCCCTTAGTTTGCTTTAGCAAAATTAAATGTACAAATCCAGTTAGTGATTTATTCCAAATCCTTTCCTGAGCTTCCTTTAGCATTCCTTGTCAGCCTAGTAATACATCAAAAACTTGGTCCAATAAAATGACAGCAGGAAAATTAGGAGAGGGGAAGATAATTTATTTAGGTTTTTAAAGATTTCAATACGTGTGCAGAACTAGTTATTTTGAGAATGACCATGACCACACATATGAAAATTACAGATAATTTTACAGATAACTTTATCATATGTAAAAATTTGTAAGTCATTCTAGACATAATGTTTTCACTGCATCTTTGATTCAATAATAGATAGGTTTTTTTGTTGTATTCAAAAATATGTGTAGTCACTCACAAATCACTGTGATTTCTATCCCTCACAAAGGTGTTTAAGAAGACTGGGGTTCCTTTCATCTTTTATTTTGTTTATGTTGTGTGAATATTTTGTTTTATTTTCCCTGAAATATGTGATGTTTTGCAAGCTTGTTACTTGTGGGAAGTGGAAGGAGGGAATAGAGGATAAAATGGAAACAAAAAAAGAAACAAAAAAGCAGCTAAGCAATTGGGGCGTTGGACAATTACTGCAACTACTGTGGCATGTTATCCTATTACTGCTAAATACAAAAGTTACTGAGCTTTTCCTTACAAAGTGTCATGTCAAACAAGACCAGAATTACAGCTAAAATTCTTTAATCTTCAGAGTAGAGAAGTTCAACATTTTTGTAAGAGGATGTGAACAATGATACACTATTGTCAATGACAATGCTACAGCTTTTCAGTTAACTCTGGTACTAGCTGCATTTTCTATCTGATATTTGGTTTAGACTTCATATTCTAGGAATTGTTATTAATAACATATTTCTATGACATCATATCTTAGTACTCATAATCAAGGTATATATATTGTTTAAGATGGGGATACAAAGGCATTTGTAACATGCTTTCTTGTCTTATTTAATGTTTCACAGCAACTCCTTATGTAAGCTAAACATGACCAGTACTAGAGATGAAAATCTAAGTACTGCTGGTCTTACTAGAAATTCTGTATTTACTCTGAACCATCTCTAATGAAAGTTTCAATACTGGAAGGCAAGAATTTCAGAGCCTGTCGAAGTCAACAGAAAACCAAGACATGATTGGACAAAGATCAGTAGGTCTTTGGAGCAAAAACAGTACCCTAATATATTGGCTAAATTTGAAGTTTTGTATTTTTGTGCTCTCTACTTACATGTTCTTCTAGGTAACAATTAGAGAGAGTGGGACAAATTCTATCATCTGTTGTTGATGACATCTCTCAAATGTTTACCAAATCAAATTAAAATTACTCTGAGAGAAAGTAAAAACAAGAAGAAAAGCATATATTGATGATTATGATCACCACAACAAAATTAGGGAATTAATTCTCCTCTTACTTTCCATTTCCCTTCCCCATCAAGATGAGCACCTTGACCACTGCAGATATATCTTCTGAGCTATCAAATAATAACAAGTAGTTATAGGGAGGGAAAAAAGGTAATGGAGAAGATTTATGAGTTTTACTACTGCTGACTATAAAGTGAAAAATGTCATGAGGATCTATTATTAGATACACGTAGTTGATTTGTTAGATTGAATTTTGTAAAAACCAAAATCATTGGCAACAAATAAGAAACTCTAACCTTCCTTTTCTTCTTGTTTTCGTTCCTCACTTCTTTTTTTCCCTTCTCTGAATAATTCTGTAAATGATATTTTTAAGCTTATTCAATGGTCTTTATTATCAATTATGTTATTTGGGGAGAAGAGCATTTCAATGCTACATAGTTTGAAAACACCCTAAAACAAGCAGAACATGTGTAAGGATCACTGAAAAATGGTAGACTATACTGCCACCCAAAGGCTCTGTTTAATACGTTGCTTTTGTAGTATACTAAAATAAGACTCAAGGTGAAATAAAAATTTAGGTATTTCTTGGTTGTTAGTTAACATGACTAATCAGCCAGCGTCAGTTTTTAATGAAAGATTTTGTGAGCTTTACTTCTAACTATGAAGTGGGTTTGTGACTGTTTTGAAATACATATTTTTTAAATTATTAAAATCCATTTTCATATTTATTCTTCACTTTATCAGCTAATGTTTTTTATTAAGGTGCTATCTGCTTTGGATTTAGTAATAGACTTTTCAAATTATATCGCTTTCTCTTTTCACCAAGAAAAGAATATGAATATGTAGCCTCTTGAGTAGAATTGGTGGCGTCCATTTGGAAATAGGAAAGTGTCTCTAAGCTTTCTCTCATTTGTACATAGTGATTGATCTGAATCCCATCCAATAGCTTACAAACAATTCACCTCCTTATTTTTAATGGGTGTTTTCATGTCCACAACATATGCATGTCTCATTTACCTAAGTGTGACATATGGCTTTCCAGAATGCTCATTTTGCCTGGAAACTTATGTGTTGTAGACAGATTTGCAAACCCTGCTCCACTCTTTTTTCTGCTGTGTCATTGAGTGATTGTGTGCTGCATAACTTGACAACCTCTTCTATCAGCTCATCAGCATAACCTGCAACATGCATAATAATTACAGCTTCATTTCAGGAAATACATGAGAAGGGGACAGAAATGTGTCAAACTGTCTAACTTCTTTTTCTACCACATCTGTTCTACTTAGTACTTGGACAGAGTGGGAATGCCTTATAAAATAATTATGCATTTTTAAAACTAGACTAATCTTTAGCTGTCACACTGCTCATTCAATGTTATTCTCTAATATGTCTTTCTGAAGATTTCTTTATAAAATATGTTTTAATAATAAATTATGAAAATCATTGTGATATGATACCATACACACAGTTCTGTCCTCCACCAAGACTTGAATCATACAAATACAGTATAAAAAGTTTTGTGTCAATGTTCTGTGTACAATTTAGCATTATTTTGAGGGCCGCAGTTAAATTATTATTTTTGAAATGTGCTAAAATAATTTGATACATCATAAATATATCATTAAAGGCATATATATAGATCAGTGGTTAAAAACCATAATAATTTTATTTGCTTTCTGAAATATATAAAATTGATTTCATAAAATGTGTCTAGCAAGTTTAGTAACGTTTTTTGTGAATATGGCTTTAAGCTAAATTCTCCCCTTTAATGGCTCTGTATATGGACAGATTTTACTATTGCTATTTTATTGGTGGTCATTAAAACATATTTTCAATGAATTCCAGGAAACCATTTTTTGTCATTAGACTTCATTTTTCACTTTAAATATAATGTAGGTAGACATGCAAGTACATCATGTGCACTGTGTAATTTGTATTATATTACACATTATTGTTGAAATTGATGGAAAAATTACTTATAATTCAGTTTTCTGATAAGCATCAGGGAATTCTGAAGTAAACATTACATATGGTAGTTCTTATTTTTTCTACTTAAACCTTCAAATTCAATTTCCTTTTTTTAAAGCAAAAGATCAAAGATGTCTTGCAGAAGCAGGAACAAGCAAGTTGTAATTCATGTCCATAAACTATATGCAAATGCTCCTCAGAAATTTTCAGAGCCTACAGCTCTGGCAGAGAGCTTCTTAACATACTTGAAATTAAAGCCCTCTAAAACTACAGGGGAAACTACCTTTCTCACAATAAAGCTGCAGAAAGAAAAGCTGACATTGCAATAGACTTGTCAGAGCTATTTTATAACAGGTGATCTGTTTTCCATCTGATGAGAAAGCAAACATCAAGGACACTGTCCTACTTGGCATTTTTGTCGAAGGTTTCAGAGGAAAAATCACTTTCAAAGAATAGCAAGCTTCTTTTTGAGATTTTGATTTAGACTGAACAACAAAAATGTTAGATGTTATAGTGAGTCAGATGATGAAAAACTGTCTTCCATAGATTTAGTTTTGTGTGAGTCCCCTGGTAGAAACATAAGTATTGTTGTATTTTTCTTTTTCACTGAGACAAAAAGAAAAAAAATGGTAAAGTAAAACACCTACAAGAATAATTAAAATGTGTTGATGTGTTATGACAAAGAAGTGATGAACAGCAATGTGAATCTTGTATCAATATCTGAATCACATAATTGTTGACCAAATTCTTACTTCCTGAAATTCATGTAAGCAATCATATTAGAATCAAACTCCTGCCTCTATTTTTTTTTTTTTGGGGGGGGGGGGGGAAGGGGCACTATTTCACTATTTCATGCCAGGAGCATGCATCAGACAGGGTGTTTTATTTTGTTTTTCAAATGCTGATGAGTTGAAAGCATGCAAATAAGATCTCTGAATTGTAAAATGGACAATATGGTATCTGAGAAACTGACTGATAGTCTTCAGAACCAAAAAAATTATGGAGTAATATTTGATTGATAAAGAACTGCTTTTCTATCAATTGTTTGAATATATATAGGTATGTAGTATAGTTCTTCTGACTGTTGTCTGAGAAACTCAAAATACATCAATGTATGTGTGCATATTTATGTAAATGTATGTGTATGGTTGGAAATGTACAGTCGTAATTTTAAATCTGGAGACAAACTTTATTTCTCAGTGATCACAAAGGTTCTTGAACATATTTTCCTGGTTTCCTTTTTTCCCACAATCAAAAATTTAGAGAATATTAAGGTTTTGGTGCAATTGAAGATTGAGAGAGGATGTCCTGGGGTAATTTATTACAATGATGGCATAAAGTTACTTGTGATTACTGTACAGTGTGATTTTTTTTTAAACTATTATTGACAGGGACTGTGTAATAAAGCCAGTGGATACCTCTGGTCCTTTTGGTTCTTTTTTGATCTTGAAGGTAAATGTATTATTTAAATTCTTCCAGATTTTCTCTAAGTCTTCATTCTTAGACAAATACCTGAATCAAAAATTCGTTATGCTCAGAAAAACAGACAAAATTTTCTTTTTTTCATTCAATATTCTTATCTTTTAAGTAATTATGCAATAAGCCCCAGTATTTTTCTAGTTGATGGGTTTGTCATCAAACAGAAAAATATTTTGCCATATGACTTGAATCAGTAAAATATGTTGATCTAATCTCATCACATTTGATATTTTGTTCCATTTAAACAACACTTAATTCCTTATTGAGTTATAGAATGCAATATATATGCAATTTTTCATTCTATTAAAAGAGCAAGGATTTTGGAGTCAGTAATAATGGTGGTGTAAATTAGACTAATGACAATAATTGTTTTATTTTGATTCACATTTTGATTTTGATAAAATTTTAATCAGCCCAAGAATAAACTTTTAGCTCTTGCACAGAGTGTGCTGCACCAGGATTTTTTAGGTGAAAGGTGTGCCTGGCTTCTTTCCTGGGAGTATCAAGTCCAAAAATCAGGAATATCATTCAGAAGCAAATTTTAAAGCTGTGATCAGTATTTTTAATTCACCTTTTTCTTGCAGAAGAACATTGAGTAATCAATTAGCAACTTTCAGACTTTGAAATATGTGTTGATCAGGCATAACTCAAACCCTTCACAACTCATTGTAATGACTAACTATCATGCTTGTAGGTGGTTTAGATCAAATACCTCATATCTTTTGTATCATTCTGTAATAGAATTAATCAGAACAATAGCTTTCTGGTAAATTCTCATGTTCCAGAACAGGAAAAAATTAAGCACTTTCTTGCTTTGTCAATGTGATGGTTTGTGAAGAGCTTTAGTGGTACTTTCCTGTTCTGCTCTTGACTGAGAGCAGTATTTGGTTCTTCAGAGCACTTAAAACTATTGCTAAATTGGCCAACTTTAAAATCATAAAGAAGTCAGGCTTTGCACCTCCGCAGTCCCCTCAGATTAAAAGGAGTTCTCTTGATTTAAACAGATTTATAGTTCTTTCCCTACTCCCTCAACATGCATGTTAAAAAAATGTCCCCTCAAATTTCGGCAAGGACTCACTCAAATGTGATCAAATTCATTGCAATTGGACTACCACAAATTAATGGATTAAGAGATGCACTCTTCTGTTGTTTTCACACTACTACTTATCAAGTATTTGAAAGCACTTCAATGAAATGGTCTCTCTGGCATGAAGTTAAATGAAGTTTGATGAAGATCAAATTTTGATCCTCTGGTTCAATAAGGAAATATGAGTAATTTTTTTTCATGGTAGTTTTAATGGTTTGATACCAGATAAGTCCATCCGATACCTCTCACCACTCTGATTCTTTGTACAGTGATATGATTGAGTAGAGTTGTTACTCAATGATATGCTTAAGGTGCTTTAATTAGGCTTTAACAAAAAATTTTCGTTAAATACATATTAAGATTTTGCAAGCATGTAGTCCTGTCTTCTTTAAGCCTCTGTTTCTCCCACTGCGTTTTTTTGCTTCTAATGATAGTCAGTAGTGCAGAAAAGAACAGTCCTCTCCTAGTGCTCAGTAGTTAACATAACTTTAACCAAGGCAAGTCTGCACATCAGAGGGTTACAGTATGAGACAGTGTAATATTATGCAGAATAATCAGGAGTTTATTTTACAGAAGAGCTCTAAATATGTCATTAGATATGTAAGAGATTTTCAAAAGCACCTACACAGATTATGTATCTAACTCCCATTGACTTCAAGATAGCCAGATGTCTTTGGGAGCTGTGAAACTGAAAATGTGATAAGACAGATGATGTTTGAATTACTAGAGCAGAGTGACACCTCTAATATTATATCTAAAAGCTGATGCGTTTGCCTGGTGGGGGATGAAAGTTGTTTGGGCAGAAGTGAAAGATCTGTGGAAAGATGGAATAATTTAAATGATAACTAATGAGATCTGTGCATGTAAGGTTTGAATCAAATTCCTAATGCTATTATAAATAATCCATGAATACCATGGCAATTGCACAAAGTCAGGATATAGTACTTCAAGACTTTCACTTTTATCGAGTGTAATTTACTTCATGAAATTTTATAAACAATGACAATAGAGAAAATGAAATAAAAAACAGAAATTAAAGCTTATCACAAGTAACACATGATGACTTTTTCATTTTGTTGTAGTGACTAGCTTAAAACTAAGGACAAAATTCTAACACAGAAGAAAGGGCTTGGTAGATTTTTGTAAACACTATTTTGTGGTCTGCCAATTTGCCTTGCTGTAGAAATCACATAAGTAGCTTCTGATTAAAACCAGTCTAGCAGACAGAATTTTTTGGTGTTCTTTTCAGTGTAATTCACAAAATTGTCCTCTTAGTTCCAAAATAGTGGTCACATGAGACCATGCCCAAATATTTTCCATTGCTTAAAAACATTCTTCAATGCCAGCTGGGGGGAAAAATTGAAATAATCCTGTCCTCAAGATCTGAGTTCTACCCATTTCAACAGTATGTCAGAGACTGGAAAATTCCCCACTGTGGGTTTTTATTTGACTGTAAACCTACTCACTGCCATTGGTATAATCAGCAGGATTTTAAAATCACAGTACCATTTGAAAAAAAAATAAAACTAAGTGAAAGCCTAAGGTTTAAAAATTCAAGATAAAAATCATTGGAATGACTACCTCACATCTTACAATGACTGTCACCTTCTTCTCTTTACCAGTGGAAGCAATTCCATAAGTTTGTTTCTGAGGACCATACTTATTAATAAATAAGAGATTTCTCTGTGTTTTGTCACCAAAGAAGATAAATCTAGTTGAGTACTAATCATTGACTACTAATACAATGATTTTCCTATTATATCAGTATTTTTTTAAACAG
Organism: Calcarius lapponicus; assembly: GCA_039654755.1. Lineage (NCBI taxonomy): Eukaryota > Metazoa > Chordata > Aves > Passeriformes > Fringillidae > Calcarius > Calcarius lapponicus. The sequence goes on from CM077463.1 coordinate 9,984,692, forward strand.
GCAAAAAACCTGTATGAATAGGGTCAAGGTTTTCATTGTAAAATATTCAGCCAATGTGATACATGAAACAACTCCATTTCCTGTGTACTAATGACTCAGTCTACAAATTATATCTTCTTTCTAACAGATATATCCGTTATTCTTGCAAAAGTAATTACATGAACACTTACAACACAGAAACAAATGAGAAATGCATAAATTTTTTCTGGCAGAGATTGGCTTGAAACCACAGTCTTTTCACTATAGTAGGTCTCCTTTGTAAGAAAGCTATAAAGATGTGGCCTTGAAATAAGACATGGAAAACAGAAATTCACCCCCACTTATCCTGCAAACATGCACATATCTATGTTGCTAATGGACCAAATCCCTGATGAACTTGTCCTGACTTCCTAGTTACTGATGTTTTGTGAAAACCTGGGGATACGCAGGAGACTGGAAGTACTCACGCTCCTCTAAATTCTTTGGTGACATATTGTTTGATATAGAGTCTATGTGATCTCTATTTAAGGAAAGTGCCCTACCTTCAGACTGAAGAATAATATAATCTTTTTTTATTTTTCCTTTAAAGAGGTCATTTTGCAGATAAATCAATAAGGTTTTAATTAGAGTGTCTTACTAGCAAACAGGATCCCTGTTTTGTGCTGCCACTATTTTTTTTTACAAATAATATCTAGCTGTGGGGTCTGGACCTACTAAGAAACTCTTTAGACAAAGATCCTTAAAGTAAAGGGAAGTTTCATACAGCTCTCATGAAAATAAGCTGTCATTGCTCCAGCTTTTCTTTCACAAGACTTCCCCACCCATAGATCCACATATCTCTGGATGCAATAGAAATCATGTCTTTCATCTGGGATTTTGTTAGATCTGATTGGACTACAAAAATCTGGAAATCTTGCACAAATGGCCATCTGCACAGTTCAAGGAGTGCTGAGTGATGATTAGGAATGATGTATCTCATGCTTTTGAAGCAGAATCTGTAAATTTAGTGTGTTTGAGTACAGTAGAACAAACAGAGTTCTTGTCAATCTCTGTAGTGACACAGATAATTTCCTTTGTGGAAAAAAGACAGTAGACCAACATACAGTATAAAGTGCAGAACTCTGGTATTAGCTCAGTTGGTAAAAAAAAATATGCTAATAGCACCCAGGTTGTGGGTTTGATCCCTGTATAAGATGTTCATTTAAGAGCTGGACTAGATGATCCTTGTGGGTCCCTCCCAACTCAGAATATTCTGCGACTCTGTACAGATGAGTTTCATTTTTGATCTACTAAAAGGGTTCTTTGTATGACTTATATAATTGGTTTTGCCTGTTTTTCTATACTAAGGGTTCTCCGCCTGCACTCTCAGTAGTAAGAGAATTCATTTGAGGGAAAATGTTTCCCAAAATTTTTATAGTCTTCACTCTCTCAAACAGCCAAAAAGTATTTACATATTCTTTAAGATTGCCAGCTTGGAGCATTTTATAGATTTCTAGTTTCTCCTTCTTTCTCAGAGCATAACCAGACATGACTTTTTAAGTTTCTTTGTTTATTTAATTTTAAGTTGTTTTGAAATCTGTTCTGTCCTTAAAGTTATGTGTTCGTAGATATATGATCACATTTCTTTGCATATTTTTTTCTTTTATATTCTGGCTAATTAAGTCTCTGGAGCAGGGAGTTACATGACCAAACAAATATACTTCCATGCTTAATTGTACTCCCACTGAGAGAAATACTGTTGAATAGCTCTTTAACACTTTGGAGATCAGACACTCTTTCCAAGCAGAAATTTTGACAACAAAGACAGGAATAAGAAAAAAAATCTATAAGATTTTCTTTACAGTTAATTAACCATTCACAAGTTTTTGGTTTGGTTTGTTTTATTTTCTTCATTTCCTCTTAGGAAAATCAATAGTATTGCATGATGAAAAGCTTCTCACTGACAAATTTTTATTTTTTGCTCCTGCCTTCCACTTCTCTGTATGAATATGATCACATTTTTCATTATTCAATCCGAATTAGCTCTCTGATGCCACAATTAATAGTCAATTTAAATATAAATATCAGGCTATCTCCAGTTCTGGCCAGAATCATTGATTTAATTTCCTAATGACAGAAGAATTAAGTGATAGGCCCTAAGTAGGAATGCAAGCAATCATGTGAAACCATGTGCCAAATTGATATTTTAGCAACTCTGATAACTTATTAGGATGATGGCCATGAGATGTCATAGAGCTGAATGATAAATCTTCAGTCTGCTTCTTTCCTACTTCTTATTTAAAATAATTTTTCTGTTGCAAAATTAATTGGATATTGTGTTGACAGTCAGTCATCTTTAGTAGTGTTTAAATTAAGAAGCTCACAGTGTTACTAAATGTGAAAAAGTAAAGAAAATAACTTTGCACAATAAACAAGCAGATAAAGAAGGCTGGAATTCCTTTCACATAAGGCCAGCCAAAGTCTGACACATCATTAAAGTTCATTTCATGGCAGGATACAGCTCTTAAGCACTGCAGAGTTCTATAAATGGAGAATTTCACAAAAGAGGGGTAAATTGGAAAACTGTGTATAGAATTGCAAGCCTAAAAGCATAGATGTCAATAGTAGCAGAACAAAAATATCTCAAGGCTGAAATAAACCTCTGGCTGCCGTGAGGATTTTTGGGGAAGAAGTCAGAAACACAGAGTAGTGATGAATCTTCACAGTAATAGAGTTTTCAGGTGACTGAAAAGAGTCAATAAGATTTTAATAAAAAACCCAATGTGACTCATGCCTATGGGCTAGATTTTATGCTTTCAACTGAACAGAGAAATTCTTTGCATTAATTAATGGCTACACAATTTAATTATCTCCCATTATTCTCAGTAACATATTTACTCCTGATTTTAGAATATATATATATATATGATATCTTACCTTCTTCTGAAAAAACATCACTGATCTAATGTAATCATAAGAGAAGGATTATTTTCTCCCCATCCTTGTAGTACTTGAAATGTTGACAAAACTGTAGAGGTTTCAGCTAGTGATATCGTTGCATATACTTTATCAAACTGCCTTACTCTAGATTCTGTTCTAGAAAGCTACCATAGAGTGGTTTTTTTTTCCTATTCTTTTTGCTCAAGCAAGGAATGCAGTCCTTTAAGATTGTGCTGAATATCAAACAAGCTGGGAATGTCCCCTGAGAGCAATGGTGCAGCTGTATTCCAACTTTAGGATCTTGAAACAGATTATGTATACAGAGGAGAAAGCTCTGTCTAAAATACAATGTAATCCCTAACAATACTAAGAATCAGGACCAGTAGTGGTCTGAAAAGGATTTGTCAAGCAGTGCATGAAAACAATATATGTTGCAAAAGTATGCTACTGTTGTTCTTCTCCTGCATTCTATGGTTGCTGGTGATTTTCCATGTTTCCTGATGAAACAGGTTTTGCACAAACAAATGTCTTTGAAAGTTAATGAAGATTATAGGTTTTGAAAATTACACTCTCAGGTACAGAAACTAAGGGGGTACTCCAGAAATGAGGATATGTAACTTCCCTGAAACATTTCTATCCCAGAACTCATTTACATGTTTGCAACAAATTTTGTGTGAGGGGACCACACCCTGGTTTTTCTACAGAAAAAAAGCCAGGGATTGGATTTTAAGGATGGGCAACTCCCTCAGGTATGGTGGCTCAATGCATATTCCAAAATCTTCACCCCCACCCCCCATGACAAATCCTACAAAGCTAAACAAATGAAGTAAAAAAATCTTAGTTTCTCTAGCATTGTATCTCTGGGCAGTTATGACATCTTAACAGGTGAGCAAAATAATTAACATCCGAATTAATGGTTAGACTACTTTAAATACTAAAAGTAATAAAATATGCCAGTTATAAAGATTATTTTTTCAGATACATTTTCAGAGATTAAAAAAGACAAATGAGGCTGCAAAATCCTATGTGAGTTAAAAGGACACTTGGATTAGTAAAAGAGATATCCAGTGTATCCAAAATAACTGAAACAATTTGAGACATTAGTTCTTTCCTCAGATACTGCAATGGTTGTATAAGAATTTTCTATGAGAAGTAGAAAACTAAAATTTTCAAAAAAATTTCCCTATAATATATTATGAGTGCAGTAATTCTAAATAAACAGAATAATTTAAAATGTGAATAAGGAACATGAGTCTTAACTTTACTAAAAGGTCAAATTCTGTCTGCAGATACATGAACTTTGAAGGAATGCTCATGGGCAGAGTTTAAACCCTGATGTTAATGGCATAAATTTAGCAAATATATTACTGAAATTATGGCTCTTTAAAGACATTTCAGAATCATGTGTTGACTGTGCTTCTTGGGGAATAGGTCTTTGTGAGAGAACTCAGGAGAACAGAAAGTAATTCACTGTAGGAGGTAATGAAAGTCCTGAGAATTTCAGACTGTTTATTGTGACATTACTGAAATGGTTATCAGCTCTAACAATACATATATATTATGTAACTATAATATTTATTAACATATAGCTTACCATTATATTTATGAAAATAATTTGAGTGTGGAATTATAGAGACAGTTTCTGGTGTTCTGATACTATGACTATTCAGTATTTCTTTAAATCTGTCATTTTTGATTGTATATCATATTGCCAGGCTTCAGTAGTGTGGACTGAATATATCTATACTTGGTATAAAAGTGATACTTATTATTTTTATTATTATAGCGAAATTGTGAAGAATTTTTTATTTTTGGATGAGCAAGGCTAGCAACAGGTGCTGCAGATAGTTTTACCTGCTTGATTGTTTTTCCACTGGTCTTTATAAAATGTCTCTTGTGAGAATTGTATCTCTTGTGAGAGTGTATCAGTGTGGCAGGAAGAATTCTGCAGTCCACATGGTGTCTTACTAGAAAAAATTCCCAATTCAGATTTCTTTAAATAACTGGAAATTGTTATTTGGAAAAGCAAAAACACCCACAAACAAAGCAACCCAAGCTCACCCAAAACCAAAAACCAAACTAAAAGAACACACAGGGAGGCACAGTTTTCCCTGTGTATTGAGAACAGTGAGTGTTTTAAGTGTTCCAACACTAATTTCTGAGATGAATGTTCAGCTTCCTCATCAACCAGGCAGGAATTAAGATCCACATCATGGGGAAAACGCTTTAGGCAGAAAGATTTGAATAGTTTTTGTGTAGGGAGCAAAGGAGGAAGAAGAAAATATCGCAATTTGAAACTCTTCCACTGCGCAGTAAAAATGAAATAATTCTCTCGTCGACATGGTAGGGCACTCAGTAAATGGAAGTTTGTAGGTTCCAATCCCCAGTTCAAAGCCTGGCTATGTAGTTCTTTTACGTATAAAATACACAGACAGTGACTGAAGCCCAGACACATTTGCTAGTTTTTTTCCAGTGCAGCAGCAAGTTCTGGTCAATCCTCACTGATACTGACAAAAGAAAAAAAAAGAATATGGATTCCATCCAGCATAAAAGTTATTCCTATGATAGACAGAAAATGATGAATGCAAAGGAAATAAACTTACATAAAAAAATAATACAAGGAAATTGTAACTGTCATTATGGGGTTCTGAGGATGATAAAGGAGAGAAAAATTAACAAAACAAAACAAAACAGAATAAAAACACAGAACACAGGTTTTATGCTCTGATTGTCCAAGGAGGCCACTAGAAACTAACAGGCAGGTAAACAGCATATCAGGATTTTAACCTTGGGTACTGAAATGCATTAGTTTGAGGGATTTAAATATATTTTCCTGATATGTCTCATTTTAATTTTCTAGCTAATAGTTCCTTATAAACAGTTAGAACATGTAGGCCTCATTGATTTCACTGGGAAAGAAGATTCCAGATTCCTGCCTGTGCTATGATGACTGTCAGCTTCTGATTTCTCCTTCCTCATGGAGAAGACCCAGCTTTATTTGTGAAATACTGTGAGCCTTAGTGAAGTTCCTGAAAGGCATTAAAAATGAAAGTGTAATTATAATATCATAAGGTTATTTTTCACACACCTGTCTCTCAGGTGAAACCATGTATTCATTGTTCATCGTCATCTGTTCATGGCAAATACAGTTGGACAAGTTAGGTCTTCCACTTCTGGTCTCCAGTATCTTAGATCTGATTTATATAGTGATGTTACTCAGAGACTCTGGGAGTACTTTAGAATGCTCATTACCTTGCAATGGTTAGCATTAACAGAGATTCATTGTTTGCAGAGAAGATCTTTATTGACAGACAGTAATGGCATTAAGACTTTATTTTAAAAGAATTCATGCAGTCAATGTGACTTAACAATGTAGTATATCAATCAAAGCCATGCACAAATTAAAGTTCAGCTGAAATAATACTACCTTTAGAACATGACTTCTTCTTTATAGTGCAAAATATCAAAAGAAAGTTCTTAGAATAGATCGATGCATTGATTTAAAGACAGCCTTTAAGTTGTAATGGTGTTTTACCTACCATGTATTCTTCTCAAGCTGAAAAAATATAAAGTATTTTTTCTTGTATTGATTTTTTTTATTATTTTAAGTCCCAAACAGAGACCAAGGTAGATATTTCTAGTAATAGATAGTACAATTTTACCATGGTATAATATGTGGCAGGAATTGTATATTATGTGATGGTTATGACCAGATACCAGACAAGATGTTTTGCTGTTGGAATAATCTTATTGCATTATGGTACTATAGACTTATCTGATACTCATCTATTATTTCTTACCAGGGAAGAACTTACCTTCTTATATTTCTTACCATTTTGTTGAAAAAATGTCATAGCCTGTACTTCAACCTGCCTTTTGCTATCATTAGCACTCATATATTACATATTTAATCAAGCAGGAAAACAGAATTTAGAAATATAGTTTGTTAAGACTTTTTATGAGCTAAATTTTAATTGGACTCTGTTACTCCTTTGGTCTACCATGCAGATATATGAATTCAGAAACATCATATCAGTGTTAGTAGCAATAGAGGCCTCCAATACAACTGGCTTCATTCAGCCTGCTAGAAAAGATGTATTAGGTGTCCCGGAATAACCCTTTCTTGTGCATAATGAGAAGATTAAAAAAAACTGTAAGACAGTCATATAGTTTTACATAATATTTGGAATAAAAATAAAAAAGAAATGTATATACCCAACAGCAACTGACTCAAGGGTTGGTATTCCGGGGAGTTATTGTGTAACAGTTTCCTATAAAGGTATACACATCCTGAAAGGTTAATTTCTGTAGGATTCAATTATTTTTCCATATGTTCATAAAAAAGCATAACAATGTGTGCAAATTATTTATTCTATGGTAATCAATAAAGATTAATTTATTTTGCTTTGTTCATCACATGCTTTCATATATATGATTTAGAGCACAGGATTAATGCTAGGAACACTACTTACATTTTCATCCGTCTGCCGTTATATATTTGCAGAAATAATTTGTAAATAATGCTAGGATTTTTTTTACCTGCTTGTTTTACAATTGTTGAGAAACTTTCATAACATTTTCCTGCTCTGCCATATGATAATTTTGCAATATTGCTGTCTTATTTGAAGATCTGGAGCAAAAGCATTAATTACAACCTAAGCACTCAGGAAATACCTATTTCAAAGTCCTTTCAACATACTGTAATATACTGAATTAATCTTAAATACCAGAGACACGGCAGATCCTATGTTTTCAATTTCTGTTGCATATTATTTTGCCTAAAACATGATGTCACATTTAACAACTTCCAGGTATCTAGTTAGCAATGACCCCACTGATATGCATCCAGCAGGAAAGAGCTCCCCTTCCTTAGCCTCTGTCATTATGCAGACCGCACCAAGCCTGGCAGGAAGGCTCTGCCTGTTGTGGACAGGCTGGATCAATGAGCCAACAACAATTGTGTGAGGTTTAAAAAGGCCAGGTGCCAGGTGCTGCACTTGGGTCACAACAACCCCATGAAATCAGGGCTTGGGGTAAATTAGCTGGAAATCTGCCCAGGGATAAAGGACATGGGAATTAGGTTTGACAGCCAGTTGAACATAAGCCAGAGTGTGCCCGGGTGGCCAAGGAGGTCAATGGCACCCTGGCTTGGATCAGCAGTAGCGTGGCAAGCAGAAGCAGGGCAGTGATCATCCCTCTGTACTTGGCAGTGGTGTGGCCACATCCCAAATCCCATGTCCAGTTTTGCGTTCCTCATGACGAGAAAGAAGTTGAGGTGCTGGAGCACATCCAGAGAAGGGCAATGGAGCTGGGGAAGTGTCTGAACACCAGTCCTGTTAAGGAGTGCCTGAGGAAGCTGAGATTGTTCAGCCTTGAGGAAAGGAGGCTTGGGAGGGACCTTGTAACTCTGTACAACTACGTGAAAGGAGACTGCAGCCAGGAAGGGGTTGGTCAGCTCTCACAAGTAACAAGTGACAGGACAAGAGGGAATGGCCTTAAGTTGCACCAGGTGAGGTTTAGATGAGATATTAGGAAAAAAAGTCTTCACTAAAAGGGTTTTCAAGTATTGAATCAGTCTGACCAGGGAAGTGGTTGAGTCACAGTCTACAAAGGGATTTTAAATACGTGTAGATGTGGCCCTTAATGACATGGTTTAGTGGTGGAGGTGGCAGTGCTGACTTGTTGGTTTGACTTCATGACCTTAGAGATTTTTTCAACCAAAAACATTCTGTGATTCATTATATCACTGTGAGAAGTAACTTAAGAGAAAAAATTCTATTTGGCTTATGCCAGAGACCTGATTAAAAAAATTAACAAAAAACAAAAAATGCAAACTATTAAATTGCATGAAAAAAAATTCAAGACATGCTTGAATTTGTTTTCCCTGAAAGTATTTATTTTTGAAACTTTTGATATGTGCTGTGACAGTAAAATAATATTATTTCCTTTTAAATAACTCAATCATTTCACAGGAAAAATAAAATGTCATGAACTGCTAGTCATTTTAGTACACAGAATCAATATTTTTCAAGCAGCTTCACAGTTCCATCTAATAATAATCTATTTCATTGTATTCTACCACCCGAAAGTCCTATCTCCATATCGTCTGTGAAAAGATGAAAACGCCTCCAGCTAACACTGCAGTCAACATACTGTTGAATTATGAATTTTGCTCTGCAACACACAAAATGCTAACATTGTTTATGTGATCATATTAACCAAAAATTGTATAAAGATTCAAGTTTCCCAATGATTTGATAATAAAGGAACAAATATTAGGAAGGAATAAAGAAAGGAGATTAATTAGGGAACCCTGAGTTGGGAATGTATATTTCTGAGAAATTTCAAATCACTTACTGGCAATTTACATAACAGCAGAATGTATGGAAAGTCCTTGTCAGATTTTTTGATTGTCAGTGTAATTGGGATGTAAATGTGAGGAGCAATATTATATCAGACTTATAAATCAACAAAACAGTCTAGTAAGATAGCAATGTAAACCTCAGATTTTAGTTTGAATATATGGATGACACTGCTTAATCATCTGGAGGTATTCTTGAAATACCTATAGGAGACTATAATCTATTTCACCAAAAGTCTGAAAAATATTTTGGTTTTTTTTTTTTTTATTTTAATGGAAACAAACAAGCAAAATTGAATGATTACTCAATTACACTATATTTTGTATCCACTGTTCAGCAAAACCAGTGAAACAGATTTTTTTCTACACTGATCAGTGTGGAATTTGCAGGCAACCCTGACAAGGGAAGAGATGAGAATCTTGACTCCATGTTTCAGAAGGCTGATTTATTATCTTATTATATATATTATATTAAAAGAAAATTATATATAAAACTACACTAAAGAAAAGAGAAAGGAGGCATCAGAAGGCTAGAAAAGAGAGGAATGTATCATAAAATCTTGTGACTGCCCACAGCCTCGACACAGCTAGCTGTCATTGGCCATCAAGTAAAAAGAATTCACATGCTGGGTAAACGATTCTCCAAATCACATTCCAAAGCAGCAAAACATGGAGAAGCTGAAGCTTCCCAGCTTCTCAGGAGAAAAGATCCTAGAAAAAGGATTTTTCAGAAAATATGTCTGTGACAGATCGGGGTCTTTAGAGAAATTAAAACTGCAACACTTAATTGAAATTATGCTGTGTGGCACTTCCTTTAGTGCTCCTTCTGGGTTTTAAGCAACATCTTTCTGAGGCAACCTATATAAATAAGGGACTGAGTTCTCAGTCTTATACCTTACATGGAACTTACCTCCTGTGAAAATTTAGACCCTATGAGACATAAAAAAAAAAAAAAAAAATTCTGATTCACATTAATTTTTCTGTGTCTTGGTTCAAGGAACTTGCTTGTTTTCAGGAGCACAGCATAGCTTTTAAAAAAGGGAGTCTTTTAATCCCTTCCTGTTCTTCTCCATCCTTGTCTTCAGCTTGATGGTTACAGCACTCTGTCTTCCACACAAGTAGGCGTGGGTTTAAATCCTGGCAGACTAAAGTGAGAATAAAATCAAGTCTTCCACCTCCCGGAAAAGTGCACTAACCACTCTTATGAAAATAAACTGGTGGTAGTAGCAGCATTCAAAAAGAAAGCAGCAGCTACCAGAGCGTTGTGTGAGGTGCCCAACCTTGTTGTTGCGTGTCAGGGATTCTCTGAACGACACCATCAGGTCAAGCCCCTGAGGCCACTTGCACACGATCACGCTGGTTTCTGAGTTGCAGTCAGGCAGAGACTCTCCTATGATGACACATACCTCAGCAATGTCAAGTTTGAGAGACCTATGGCCACACTCAGGACAAAAGCTTTCAGGTACTTAAGTGCTTAAAGTAAAAAACATAAATAAGAATAGGCAAGAATATGCGATACTACTAGCCTTAGATGAATCTTTGAGTTTTCAAGATCACAGGTTTTGACATAAAATACTATATTCTGTCCTAGCTATAAGGATCTGTATGGGTGGGAAGAGTGGGGAAGGGGTAAGGGGGTTAAGTCTGTGCCGTGATTTTATTCTGGAAAAAATTTTAAATTCTTTAAAAAATTATTTCATGTAGTTAGCTAAACTCTCAGATTTCACGACCCAGCTTGCAACTTGACAGAATAAACCATTTCTGTGTATTTTATTACTTTGATTAAAGTGAATATTGAGTAAATATTCACCTAAGCAAGCATATTAGTGCAATTAATTAAACTAATTATAGACAAAACAGTTTTAATTGAGGTCACACTACAGATGAAGCCAATAAAATTACTACTTTCAAGCATCTAAATCTTAAGTAAAATAAGTAATCACTGAATTACGGGTTTGACATGGGATACAGTTATTTTTAACTAAGCTTGATTTACGAAATAGAATTCAGAATCTTTAAAACTGGTGAACAAGCAATTCCAGTCACTGCAGTTATAATTTCTTACCAGAGAATTTGCAAAGAAATTTACAAGATGTATGTGTTCCTTATTTAACTGTCTCTTCTGAGCAAAGCTAATTGAGAAATGTTTTAAATTTTTAATCAAAAGAATTGTCTACTCATTCTAGACTTGCTAGTTAGCCATTAAAAATATTATCTTCTTCTTAAAATTATTTTAAGTAATACAATCTTTTAAGTCCTGTGTTTATTGATTTATTTATTGGCAGATGCATTAATTTTACAAAACTGCAAATGGTGTTCTCCTTCTACATACCTGCATTTGTGCATGGCTATGCAAAAAGAAGAAAACCTGATTAATGTAAAGTCTACATTTCTTCTGCTTTATTTCTATAAAGAATTAAAGACATTTATGCAAGTAAAGTAAAAGTTTGGAAGCTACATTTTTGTACTTGATCAGAGTTGTAAACCTATTTCAAATAAATTAAATAAATCCTGTTAAAATGAGGAAATGAAATTGTTCGGAAGTATTTAAACTTAGATATCACAAATGGTACTGTGTCTTTTTCTTTCCATTATATTAGAAATTCCCTTTAATCATGTTATTTATTAAGAAGCTATTAAATATTCGCAAAATCAATTAAGAAAAATATTTGTTAATTTGAATTAATTACTGTGAATATTTGGTGGTTTAGTATCTTAAAACTGATTAAACTATCAAAGCAGTCTAGTATATTGGTGTACTAAGCATTTTACCACTATGAAAAAAAGGCCTGCATTTACATTTGCTACATCTCAGTGAAAGGCTAGGCTTCTTGAAAAGTTTAAAGAAACAAACTCTTTTTGTTTGGCAATTAAAAATATGATTTCTTTTACAAAAAAGAAGAAGAATGTACAGAGAATCTGAATGTGCCCATGGCATATTTCTGATGTCAAGAAAAAAAAATTGTGTTTTACTGGAACTACAGAAAGTTGTTGCAAGGAGCAAAGTGGGACCAAGCAGAAGAAGGTGAATATGTCTGCAGAAGGGGAAACCTGACAAACACCACTGTACTTCATGCTGTGTTCTCCTCTGTCTAACCTCTCCACTCAGAGAATTATGAATCTGCCATATGGAATAAGTTTTAAGCATCTATTAGGCTCAGTTTGGAAAAGCAGTGTAATTCTTTTAATTGAAAGATTTTCATTGACATAGACAATAGTAATTTATTTCATTCTGTATTAGTAATACAATGTAATATAGTGGATTCATTGTCATATACAATAAATATCAAGAGTAGGATCTGCATCTGCAGAACCTCAGATAAAATTCTGACCTCGTACTGAAGTATTATGCTTTATGTGTCCTAAAGGAACTTATGTTTTTACTATTTTTGCTTGTCTACACAAAACATTATTTCTCCTTGTACTGACAATTTAATTTTAGAATGAGAAACACAAAATTAAGTAATTTATTAGTCATGATCAACATGAAAAATGTTAACTTTGTTGCCATTATTTGGACCCTCCCTTGTAACAGGGCCCTAAGCCTGATTCTTGCCCTGAAGTAAAGGTGACACTTTTAGCTCTGCCTAGTAACAGAAAAGAAGAGGTTCATAATCTCTTAGATACAATTCTTTGGGGATGAAGGCACTGACAGAGCTGGATTGCAAATGTTGGCTAACATGTCCAACCCAGAACTCTGAATTCTTGTAGTGTGCTTTTGCCAAGAAAGCCTTGGTGAGGATGAGATGACCTTTTTTTCACTGCCTCTTACTGCAAATGTGTCATTGTGAAATAAATACAAAACCTGAAAAAGCAGGGAATGAATAAAAGATTTAGTAATCAAGCAGAGGATGCTGAGGACACTTCCTCATTCTTTTTCCATCAACATAATGTGCACGTAAATACTCCCCTTACTCTCCTCTACCTGTTCCTAATTAAAAGCAAATTACTCTGATACAATGATGTTTTAAATGTCACAGTTCTGTAGAATTTCAGCAGTTCTGCATTTTTTAGCAGCTTAGAAGCTCTGCAGAACAATTTTCGATTTGCATTTCATCACTTCCTTAATGGCAGAACAGCAGTAAGCTTACGAATTAAAGCTTGCTAGATTAGGGAGTTTGTGCACAAGATTTCAGATCTCTGGTGAATGGCTTGCTGCAGCACTACAAATCATTCTGTCAAACAAAATTGTGGTGTTAAAATACACATTTAAAACAATGCTCCCCAAATAGGTAATATGGAGGCAATTGAAAAACCCAAAGTGCATAAAATAGTTGGAAAAAGTGAGCAGTGAGGGAGTAAGAGACCAAAGGAAAAAGGAAAAAAAAACAGACCACAAAACCAAGGCAAATGTATATAAACATTATAGTAGGAAAAAAAAATAATTTACTTTGTCACCAATTAGAAATAAACCACATACTTTGAGGCTTAACATTTCACCTATTGTGCACACAGTGCTATCTACTGAGATGTGATGGGGAATCATGGGGAAAAATAGAGAAAACTTTATGCCTCATAAGTGTCTCACTGAAATACACTGAGAAACTGCAAATGCCCAGGAAATATCCAGCTAGGAGTTCTTCGTTTCATTAAATAGAATCATTGATTTCCATGGGAAGGTACAATTAAAAGGGAAACTAGAGGAAAATGACAAATGCTAATTCTCTAACAGTTTTTAAATCAATGACTTAAAGATAAAACCCCAAACCTTCAGCATTGTAGAACTCAACCAAATGATTGTGCAAATTTTATGAACCTTGTTGTAGGCTGAAAAGACTTACTTCTTCAAGTGTTCATCAATATGAGTTCCATAAGTTAGTATGTGTGCATTCCAGTGACACTCATCACTAAAGCTAAGACAGAATAAATTTGAATTATTCTTGTCTGCTCCCCTCCCCACAACATCAATCTATGTATTAGGAAGCAGGGGAGATAATTAATAAAATCAGCTTAAGAGATTTTTAGTTTCATTTTTTTAATAATAAAATATGTATACTGAATATCCAGTTCAGCTCTATATAATTAAAACCACAAACTTTTAGGTTAGATAAATATGCTAATTAAGAGTTCTGTTGAGTTTATCTGCTTCCATTAAACACCTAGGCCAACATGAATTCTTTCTTCATATGCATGAAAGGAAAATAGAAAACCTTAATGAAAAATTCCTATCAATGTGTTAAGGATTTAATTCAATAAAAAAAAATTCCATCAAAAAACCAAGGCCACCTTTCTTCATTGAATAGAAAATCAATTATCTATACATACCAATGAAGTAATACTGAAATTTCCTTCTGTCCCACATGAATGTTTGACACTTCATTTAAATTTAAAAAAAAAATTGAACTAAATTAATTCTTGTGACCTTTTATCCCCACAGTTCTTAATCAATTGTCTTGATTGATTAATAGGTCTTTATATGGCCCTAAATTATAGTGCTCAAATCCTGTCCTTTTCGTCACTCTCTTTAAATATCAAATAATGCCAGAGCAAAAAGACTATCACAAAATGTTTTCCTATGCTCTAAGACAAGCTTTATCCCTTAAAGCAAGCTTAGTGAAATACAAACAACATAAATTCTGATTTTTTCTATTGCAATCACTTCAGCAAAATTTTCAGATTATTTTTTGCTAAAAGTAAAGCACTCATATTGTTCTTCATATCCTCATTTGTGAATATTTCATATTTCACATATTGCATATTTTGATCTGCGGGAACTAAAACCAAAGATATGTTCTTTTTGTTTGGTTGGTTTTGTTGTTTTGTGAGAATTGGCAGAGGTGGCATACTACGATTTATTAAGTTATTAAGAAAATCACGTGATTAAAAGATATAACAAGAATTACAAGAATTACAAATTCCACATCTGGAAATACTTCCACTTGGATCACTTTGGAAGCCCAGTCCTTCACTATAATTTTAAACTGATTCTCTCTTATGCATATAGGAAATAATAGCCTTAGGATTTTGGAATCTTTTCCACCTGCTTCCTTTACACTGATAAATAGGGTGTAAAGCATCAAAAAACCATGTCTTGCTTGCTTTTTCGTATTAAGAACTTCATTTTTTGTTATAATCACAGGACAAAACTTGCATGAAATTCATCTTTTTGACAGAATCTGCAGGCAAACCTGTCAATCTTGTAATGACCCAAAATTTTAACACCTCTAATTGATCACTTCCAGATGAAGCAATACACAGAAATATATTATTGATAAATACATTATAGTCTCTCTTCTTCAGTGCAGTAACTCTATCTACCTAACCGTCTATTGAACATTGTGCAAGAAGGCAAAGTATTTACATAACTCTAGTAAGCC
Source organism: Calcarius lapponicus (assembly GCA_039654755.1). Taxonomy (NCBI): domain Eukaryota; kingdom Metazoa; phylum Chordata; class Aves; order Passeriformes; family Fringillidae; genus Calcarius; species Calcarius lapponicus. The sequence continues at coordinate 10,000,268 of CM077463.1, forward strand.
CACATACCATTCAGGTGTGACAGTTAACCATATTTTAGTCATGGCAATATAATTTTAATCCAAAGTTCTCTTTCTCCTCCCCTTCTTTTCCTTCTTACACAGTCCATACCCATGATCATATTTATTTACTAATAATTTCTTTATCCATGTAGATGCATATTCCCATGTAATGCAGAGGCAAAAAGCATATTAAATGTAGCATGAGGAAGAATTCAAATACGGAAGGAATTTGAGTGGAAAGTGAGGAGAAAAAGAAGCCCTTCTATGATTAGTTAATTAATTAATTGATGCATTTCCAGATAGGAGAGGAAGCATAATGAATATTTATAACAGTGGTTTCTGAATTAAATCTATTTTTCTCTCCCAGAGGAGCAAAAGTATTTGAGCCAAATTTGCTAATGTTTGCAAAAGGGTTTGGTTTTGGGTTGTTTTTTAAATGTTTTTTGGTTGAGTGTTTTTTTCCTCCTAGTTTTCTGTGTAATGTACATTTGGTTTATCTCTTCAGTTCATTTTTCTTGAAATTTTGATTAAAAAAAGTGCAAATAAACCCTAAACAACCTTAAACTGAAAAATAGAAAGACAAGGCCATAAAAAAATAAAGTTGTTTTGTTTTTAGTACAACAAATCATGTATCTTGACAATCTTACAAAGTGTTGGACTAAAGACTTAGCCTTAAAAATGATGTGTGTGTTTAAATGGTGATTTGGAGTATAGGGACACCTTAATGTAGTCCATGACAGCAGGGAAGTAAGGAATTTAGATCATAATTGGTATTTTGATATAATGGTAGTTTGGGTTAGGTAACCTATGGCATACTAACAGTACCAGGAAAAATATCCCCATTCAGAGTATGATTATGTTTTAAGGCTTGTTTGGATTTGTTTTATTATAGTGATCAGTAATTAATTGTTAATAAAATTGAATCTTTTTTTTTAAATGCAAACTTACTTTTCAAAAATTGTACTCCTAAAATATCTATATTATTGATTTCATATGTTTAAAATTTGCATGCCTTCTGAAAGCAAAAAAGTGTTAAATGAGTACATATTCAGTATATATTTGCCAAAGTATTTAATAGATCTTCCATTGTTATTCTTGAACATTAGAGCAGTATCCTTCAAAAATAAGCATGAGAGTGCCATTTTTTAAGACTTAAGAAATATTTTCTTAATGTCATGGAGAATAATTAGGTAAATATCTACATCAATTTGTAGATGTTTCTGACTGATATTTGGGCTATCTCAAACTGAAGAGTTCTGCTGTAAACATTGGCATACTTTGAGGGAAAAACATAACCTATTTATATTAGAACATAATAAAATACAAGTAGTCTTGTATTTCAGTTTGGTCCTCAACACAAAAGCTTGATGCAGTTTTGCTTAGTTCATTGCTGTCTTTGCTGTCTCCAAACAAAATTGGGGTCTTCCTACATGCCAGGTGAATTTGATTTCCAGATATGCTGATCTCTTTTCACTTGAAAAAACGTGTGGAAAACCTCCACACTGTTTTTCCTTTCAGAGAGCTTTTTTATAGATATTTCTGTAGTCATCCTTCATTCTTCCCTCAAAATTTTAATGGAGGAACCTAATAGATAGTAATGATTATCTATTTTATGGTTGCATCATCAAAGCCCATAAAATAAAGACTACTATCAGATTCAAAATCTGAAAAGCACTTTGAAGATAAGTCCTCTAGAAATGCTTAGTTTTTAAAATATGTTGTCATGTGTTTTACAAGTGATTGAATAAACCACAGGACTGAATTAGACCCTTGTCATTTCATATGTATCTACTTTATCCCTGTTATACATGTATCTGGAATTTAGAGCTATCTCTCTGAGTGTCTACTCAGCTTTCAGTAATTTCACAAGTTTCATAGGCACCAAAAAGTGTTTCCCTATTCATCTGACTGCTGGACTGGCCAAGCCTAAGTGGAACTTTAAAACCAGCCCAGTTAAAGTGTGAATGGGGACATGCTGACAGCAGTCAAGTTTTCTTCAATACACAGCTGCCTCCAAGACTGACAGCAGGGCTCATTTCTTCCTTTTTCTTAGTCCGTGGCCCTGGGAAAAAATACACGGGGAAGCAGAAAGAGAATTGGTCTGAGTGTTCTCTCCTGGCCTTAATTTACACCATTTTTAGAATTGCCTAGTCTGAACACACTACAATTTCTGCTGTATAAAAATCCCTAAGTCTTGACAAAGAAAGAATCTTCTTCCCTTCTAAGGAGATGCATTAATACTGGGATATTGTCAGCAGTGAATTTAACATTTCTTTTTACAATGTCAACACTGATAAAGCACCTAGTTCATTGTTTGACTGCAACAAGTATATTCTTCATCATCTGGCTACAAAAATCTCTCATTTCTTCATCATGAGAAAGAGGAGTCTGACCTGAGCATGAAAGTTCAGGACAAATGTTCACAAAATGTTCTCTAAGATTTCTGAGAAAAAATAGGTATCCAGCTGTTTTTGTAATAGAGTCAAAAACTTTGCTTTCCTTATGGGCAATCTTGAATAACTTGTGAGAACAAATGCTCTTTGATAAAGTTTTCAGTTTTGTAGCACCAGTAATCCACACTTGATTTACTGGATGATTTGTGTTCCTTAGGAGAGATGGTGTCTTCTGTAGCACTGAAATCCCATTGTGGGTTTAGCTCTTTGCACTTCTATAACCTTTCACTTTAAAAGGACTTAATGGGATTACAAAAACTGTCAACCACATTCTATTATCATTTTATTAAAAGATAAGGATGTCCATAATGAGACTATGCTGAAGATGGACATTTGTTAGTAATGATTTTCAGTGTGCTTTATGTTTTAAACTATCTGAAAAATATGTTTAATTTGGTAGTGCAACCTGGACTCTAAAATGTAGGTATGCTCACCATCCTGTGATCAGAATTAAGTTCTTTTTTTATAGCAGATCAGAAATTTGAACTTCATGCTTTAAGAGGCTTCTACTAAGAAAAGCAACATATTGGATAACAGTATCAAAGAAAGAGATCCTTAGAAATACTTCTGTGATTGGCACTAGCAAGGCTTTGATACATACTATTTATACAAAAATAAAAAACCCAAACAAAACAAGCCCTAATATGCTTCACTTAGCTCCTTTGATGTCCTTGAAAGAGATTGCACATAATTCCTCATGTAGAAAATGTGCACTGTGCCTTATAATGAACAGGAACAATTTCCTTTACACACTGGAGGGTTTCACGTACACTCACTAAGATTTGTGCTGGGTGTTGAGAGGCTGCAACACAAGGATAACTTTGCAGTTAGGAAAGAAAGCAAACTCCTGCTTAGGCTATCAGACTTGGTGTCTTCTGGCTCTGCATATGCCTCTTTATGGCAAGTATGGTAAAAGATAACTAAAGATTAGACGGGTACAATAGTGGAGCATGGTATTTAATCTGTGTTTTTTAAGGTATACTTGTTTGTTTGTTCGCCATTAGATAATTAACCAATTTGAATTTTTAAGTAAAAAAATATCTCTCAAAATTTGCCTTGACAATCTATCACAAATAGGATAGTTGACTTCACAGATTGACCAGTTTTGTTTGTTTGTTTTAATATCTCTCATACTCATATGTGTAACCACAGAAGAATAAGCGTCACAGGAAATTTCTATCTTGGCACTGCCAAATGTCAGCATCTATTCCCATATCCTCTTACTGTGTTGTCTGATTTTATACGTATTTACTAATGATTCACTAAGCTGTTTTTCATAAAGTTGTAGGGGTGACCCACATGACTTTAAATACTGTGTTATGTTATTACTATTTGAAAAGCTGGTGAACAGCTAGCTGTGCAGAAAACAGCTGTCTTAGAAGGAATAAAATTAGTGTTTTGAATTCCAGTGAATTCCCACTTGGCTTTTCTTTTCAAAACTCTCCAGAACAAGGCATATCAATACTTAAAAAACAGAGAGACAATATAAGAGAGAAGGGGAATTGCTTAGGATTGTTGCCAGAAAATAAATAAATAAACAAATAATGAAAAACAATGCTGCATGAAAGTATGATGGAAACAGAGGGATTATGAAAAGCTGAAAAATATATATACTGAAAAACATATTAAAAAGGATTTTCTCAGTAAGTGTTAGAGAATTTCATCATAATTGGAAGCAAGCCTTTGTTATGTTCCACTATATTTGGGAAAAGCTGTACCAAGCATTTTGCTCAGGCTATGTTTTGGTTTTGCTTTAATAACCAAACAGTTCTGTCTTTACAAGATATATCCTCAAGAGAATTTCTGCTGTAGAGGCTTGAGATTACTATGATGGATTGTGATTTACTGTACACTGGAAAGAGTCTCACTAGTGTTGCTATATTCTCACAGAGGTTAAATGGTATTCAGTATGGAATACTGTCAAAAATGTTTTCTTTTGTGACAAGAAAACAACAGAAAAAATAAAGGAGCACCCACACAGTCATGATCCCTGTATCCAGTCTACTTTCTACTAAGCATCAAATGATGGAGACAGCAGTTTGGGAAGGAATTCTCTGGTGCTGGATAACAATGTGTGACTTCAATTTTTTAAATGCATTTCTTGATTCAGTTGAAGAAAAAATGGCTGTTGGAAGTATAGAAAATAAAAAAAATACACTATTAATTCTATGATTTTATGTTACTATATTTGGGCTCCTCCTGATTGTCAGTGTAGCACTTGTTATTTAGTTCTTAGCTTTATTTCAGAACAATCCTACACCATGAATAGAGGGATATGAATTCTATATCTATTCAATGCTTCAATAGAATGTTTTAGAATATTACTTTAAGTGATTTAATTTATAAATAATTATTATGTGTGGGTTTGTGTTATTAATTATGTCCTATATATTTTCTTAAATATAATTATTTCTTTTAATACTTAATATAAGTATTTATTGTTGCAAGAGTAAATAAATGAATTTCAGTCCAAAACTAAAGGAGAGAGACTGAAAAACACAAGAGTAATTCAAATTAGATTTTAGATAAAACACTGTCTGTATCTAGAGAAAAAAGCTGTTGCTAGCACAGTTGTCACAATATCTTGAACCTGAATGGCTTCTGTGTGACTCATGTCATCAAGAGATTCACTTGTGTATTACTTTAAAAAATTCTGTCTGACACTTTTGACATACCATATCCTTTGAGTTTTTCCCTCTTATTCAGAAATCAAGGCAAAAAGTTCAGTTCATAAAATATTAATAGGTGCAAGTATTGTCTCTGACCTTACTTGATCAAAGTGATTAGTGTCAAAGTTTAATTGCATTTCATGTGTCTCAGTGACATCTCTAAATCTTTCATGGAGTCAATAAATTATTAGCATCACATGAAAATCTCAGAAAGCCATAATATGAGGTAGGAAAATTCTGTAAACTTATACTTGAGACTTAAATTAAAATTTATTTTATTTAATAGTAGTATTCTTCTTCAGTTCTTACTAAAGATCAAAGATCAAAGCCTGAATAATTCTGTGGGAATTATTTGGGGTATTATCACTACCCTTAGAAAAAGAATATACCTTAATTTGAATAGATACTGGGACAATCTTAAGATCTCAAAGATGGTTTTCTTCTCTGGATTTTTTTGCAAGACTGTTTTAGGCCTTATGGTTTGCAGTCAGAAATAAGTTCCTGGTCCTTGTACTGAGCAGGCATACTGACATTCAGCACAGTTCTTTCTACTTTGTGTCTTCAAGTAGTTGGTTTCCTTCTGTAATAATTTGGCCAGCAGTATTAGTAGCATTGTACTCTCCTTTCTAATACCCTGTTGAATCTGTGGTCAACTGTGCCAGTCATCCTCAGCCAGCAGTGACGAGTGGTTGCCACCAGAGTCCCAAAGCCTTTGTTGGGAAGAATAAAACACAGTGACTGAGTTCCTTTCACCTCAAAAAGTTTGAATTTTTTAATATATCTCTCTTGCTCTAAGATCCTGCCTTCTGTCTGCAAGGCCCATTTCACAGCCTCCCCAGCCTCAAATTTTTCCCCAGGGCAATGAACTCCTGGGTTTGCTGGACTCTTCCCACACAGGCATCGGCACAGCTCAGGCTCAGGCAGGGGAGACAACCAGACACTTGCCCCCAAAGCAGAAAGTGAAACCAGGCCTGCCCTGAGACTGAAATCTCAGGGTAGAACATGTGGCCTTTACTAGGAATGGCAAAAAATCATATTCCCTGCACTGCACCACTGCAAATGGAACTGCTTTCATGGAAACAAAGCTCTTATATGCTCCAAAAAGATTGCTAGTGGTTCTAGACTGCTCAGTCAGGAAGAATAATGTTACTTGCTAACAAGAAGAATCTTTTGTCGCAGTCTGTTCATGCTGAAGAATTAAAAGAAATTAGTCTGGCATTTTGTCTTTTGGCCATCTCTTCAGCCTGAACTGTGCCTCTATTGGATTACTGACAATAATTTCTGACCTGAAGAAACCAGTCAGGCAAGGATTTTACTATCAGCTTTTCAGATGGAAGTGCAAATACTTGAACATTTACCTCAGCAGAAAGCTCATCATGCCAAGTTTTTCTGGCTTGCAAACATCTGTGTAAGCCAAGGAATCATCTCTGCAGTAATCAAGATGTGGTCGGCAATGTCTGCTCCTCTTTCTCTAGAATACACTTGTGATTTATGTGAATCTCCAGCTTATAACTCTTGACATCACTAACAATTTCAATAGCAAGCACTTATCTTGTGTGTAGCTTCATTCAATTGATGTCAAAGTTCTTGATTCATAAATGATAAGCTCTTCATTCCCATCTGGTTATGTCTAGTTGAGATTTCTTTCGATGCCTTAGAGTGGAGCAACCCAAATAATAACTAACAATGTCTGTTTCTCATAGCAAATGAGTAGAATTGGATGTCAGTCACTTGATCACATTTTCAAAATGCACTTTCTGCCAGGAAGTCCATTGCCATTGATCTGTCTTCTAAAAGAAGCAGAGAGGAGTTATCTTTGATTTTTGTGGCACAGATGTACCAGAAGTTCAAAGAATAAACTAGAGATCTTGTGTTTTAACCAAAAATAAATTGCCTTCATGTTGTCCTGCAAAACCTATATGTATCTCTTTGACATCTCCTATAAGTGTAGTACTCAGAAAAGGGATTATCCCTTGGTCTATCCTCTGCTTTCACTGCTGGTGGATCTCCATGGGATGCAGGGAGACAGTTGTATCACTACGGTCTCCTCCCATAGGCTGCTCTCATGCCTGGAGCGCCTCCTCCTCCCCTTTACTCATCCGGACTGTTTCAGATTTTCTTCACTCCACTCCTTCACAGCACCACTGCAGTGTTCTTCGCTCTTTCTTAAATATCTTATTACAGAGATGCCACCAGCATCACTGATGGGCTCAGCTCTGTACTGGTGGGTCCATTTTGGAGCTGGCCGGACCTGTCTCTGTCTGACAGGGGGGCAGCCTGGTGTCTTCTCACAGCAGCCTCCTAGGTATCACCCCCACTACGAAAACCTTGCCACATAAACCCAATACATACCCAGCTATGCTTCTGTGAAAATTTTGTTCTTGTTCATCAGCTGTGACAAGGTTTCACACATTACCTTCTGCATTGGATGAAGCTCAATATTATCACCTGTTTTCTTCTGAAACTTCAGCAGATGATTGCCATTCTTGTAAACCGAAACTGCAGTTTTGGTTGTGCAACAGAATTCATTGTGCTAAAGTTCATCAGGTGAAAGGAATTCATCATGCTAACTGACCACGTGACAATCACATGTATGTGGGACAGCCCGATTTTCTGTGGCTGCTACCAATTAAATGGCGTAAGAGAGGGAGAAGACATGATCTCAATTCTTTCTTCATCAAGAAGAAACAAGCTCCCCTGAGCAATCCATACTGCACAAAATGAGAGCAGTAACTGTGTGTCTTTGAGAAAACACAGCATGCATGCTCACTGGACATCAAGCAGAGACTGTGTTCTATCATTAGAGAAGCACAAAAAGATAGTTACAGGCATGCACTGCAAAACTGATGGCTTTCCTCTTCTCCTACATATCTTCTCAATATATAATTCATTTAAATACAGCTACTATAATAGCTATATTTAAATGTAGCCTATACAAAATAGTGTCTTCCAACACCATGTTTGTCTGGCAGAAGGATGTTCCATTGCTAAAACAACAGTCCTGCTAGAATGTAAAAGCTTTACAACTTCATAGCTCTTTGTTGATTTGGGGTATTTCCAACAGTCAAATGAAAACTGTTTTCCTTATTTAACAATTTTTTTTTCAAATAGCCTGTTCAAAAAGTAGAAGGAATTGGTAGAGTCTACAGAAATTCAGTATATCATTACCTTTTAACTGAAAGATTTTGACTGATTTTTCTAGATTTATGCCTGATGGGTTTTACAAGCATTTGAAACAGAGAACCAAGTAGATCTTTTTTTACTCACATAGCCATGAATACTGGTTTCATGTGTTAGAAATACCAACCATGTGGTGTGTTTAAAACCTATTTTAGTATTTCAGATTCCTTTTTATCCGAGGGTTTTTTTTCAAGCAACAGATTTGTGTATTTTTCACTCTGAAAGTTGATATTTCAGAATGTTTTCATTCTTTTGAAGAAACAGTTTGAGAGAATAGATATGCAGAAGCATACATGACTAAAACCCAATTACACCTAAATAAAACTAAAATTTGAATTGTGAAATATAACTTAACATCAGAGAAGCCTACAGTCTTCACAGCACCATTCTAAGTGACTATTTCTGTTGTGGTTTATAACATGTATATTGAAGCAATGTTAAAAGCATTTCTGTACATTCTGTGAGCAATTATAAACATTGGTCAATGCGCCAATAAATGCTAAAGTGAATTACTTACATATGATTCTCTATGGGCTAAAGCAAAATAAAGCAAAGAGAAACCATTCAGTGTCTGCAAAATTGATGCAACCATGAACTCTAAATATGGCTGCATTTTTAAAATGCATAGTTTTTATAGAATATTTGTTCAACATTTGATCTCTGCTTTTCCAGAGATTTCTAGATAACTCAGTTTTTATCTAGTGTCCCTATCAGCTCAGAACAGAATGCTTGTAATCCATCTAGTATCATAAGAATTAAATATAGCTAGTCTTGAGAATATATTTTTCCAATTGTTTTATTTACATAAAAGTAATTCTGAAAAATAGTCACTGTTTGACAGTTGCTCAAATACCCTAAAGACTGCCCTTCCCAATCTTCCCTCATACTAAGGCCCATACCTGCAATGAATAAAAATACTTGCAGCTATAAAAATTGTACATAAATTGAATCTATTATCTTCAAAACCAGCCCACATTCAATTTCTTTTCTAAGCTTTTGTTAGCTTTAAGTACACTTGAAACATATTTGTACAAATTTGTACTCAGGCAACTTAAGGACAATTAGGTAGATATATGAAAGGGAAGTTAACACTAGAATGGCACTTGTCAGCTGGCTTGAAGTTTTATGAGATGTCAGTTTTACTAAAAATACACAGTGCTTGATCTTAGACTTCACTGTGTGAAGACATATTTGGCCAGACCTCAGTGTTTCATCCTGAGCCTGAATATATATAGTTTTAAGACTCCACGTTGTGCCGCAGGTTGATAGAGAAATATTTCAGTTCTATTCTGTCTCTAACTGCATTAAGTATTTCATCTTGGAATGAAGAGATTGAACTTCTGTTTTCACTTCCAATAGATGGAATGGAACATTTGCCAGCTGTGGAAAGAGCCATTTTCCCTGAGTATACATAAATGCCATAAGAACAGTAAACCAAGTTGGCATAAATACAAAAAAAAAAAAAAAAAAAAAAAAAAAAGAAAAGGGAGATTCAAGTAAAGAGAAAGAAGAAAAAATGAGATGGAGGGAGGGAGGGAGGAAGGATATATAGTGTTCTTACTCACTACTAGTAAGAGAAACAAGTAATAGACTGCATGAAAAGGTTATTCGAAACAGCATGAACTCTTCTAGAAATAAAATTATTATTAAATGAAGAATATTTGGGCAAAACTATATTCTATGGTAAGTGTTTTTTAAGTCTGATGTATAAAAAAGAAGAAAGTAGAGAAGTGATTAAAATGACTTGTTAGTTCTTTTGGTTGACAACAGGCAATTTGGAGTGATTTTTGTTCCTATTTGAATAACAGGTCAATGAATTTAAAACATATTTTAAGCTCTTCAAAACATTTTATTTTATAAAACTATAGAACTCTGAATTTAAATCAAATTATTTTTTCTTTTGAATATGTTATACATAAGTTATAGATATAACATATATATGTTATATATATAATGTATATATAATATATATATTATATATATATAACTTATATATATATATATAGGTAATTGGTACAAAGTAAACAATTAGTCTATGAAATGTTTTGATTTGGTTCAGTCTATATATATTGTGACAATAATATAGCAACTTTTGCCTATCATCTTCAGTAAATCTGTGAATTTGTCCCCCCATTAAAAAGCATGCATGAAATAGGGAGGGAAAGAGAACTGCAGAGAAACTGCTGGTGAGTGACACACAATGGTGTTAGTCAAAAATTAGCAGTTTTTGGTGAAGGCACCTATGTCAAAGCAGCCTCAAAGGAAAGAGCTGTTTTCTGATTGAAGGAAATAGCACGATTCCAATTTTGGTGGAGACAGAAGCTTCCTCTTTGCACTGACATGTATTCCTGAGCTCAAAGCCATGTCTCCCACTGCCTTAATTTCTGTATAATGTAATGTTGTCAGGTCTTTCTATTCCAGACAGGTTTTTTCAACTGCACTCACTTAGAAGAAGGCAGAAATAGAAGTCTGTTTAGCAACAACAGTTAGCTGAGCTATTCTGCTCCCTAAATTCCTGCTCATCTCTCTTGACACTCTGGCAGATGCATTTTTAATTGCTATTTAGTGACAATGGCATTCAGTCAGAGTTTTATAATTGCCCAAAAGGCTTTTTTAAATTTTACAATACCTTGTCTTACCAACTAGTTATAGCTTTGTCAATCAGTGAAATTAAAGTGCAAGTTAATTTACATTTCAGCAAATGTGGTAAGACTTTTGCAAAAATATCTCTGTAACTCAACCTTAATTTTGTCCAAACTGTTCCACACTGGAATATCATCATTCAGCAGATGCTGTAAAACCAGTTGAAACACTGTTGAAATGCAAAATAGAAAATGCACTCTGTGCCATATGGGAGATGAAGAATGTATATGCTCAAAGCAGGACTGCACAAATCTTGTCAGTACAGAAGCCAGTACTAGACAAAAGCAGGTGACGTGAGTGGGAGACAGCACAGAACTCACAATAAATAGGTGCCTACAGAGCATGCACATGCTAGAAATTATTTCTGTCACTGAATCCTAAATGATTTTGAGTTGGATTGGGTGTCTGGGTTTCTGTCTCCCTGTCTATATTCTGCCTATGCCTACATGGTAAGAAAACGTAAAATAAAATTGAAGGAAAAGACAAGTATCCATACTTATGCCACAAAGACAAAAATATAAAAAGAGACATGAAAATAAGAACAAAATGTTTATGAGATAAAGTGAGTTATTAAAATAAATAAAAATTATTTTAAAAGAACAATTACTTACATGGTTAAGATGTCAAATATAAATTTTTAATCAATGTTTAACAAGAAATATAAATAAAGTATTTTGTAAGTCATGAAAAGCTCTAAGAAAAGCTTTTGAAAGAAAAGTAGTGGAAATGATTAAAGGGATGAATAGACTTACTTATTAGAAAAGATTAAAAGCATAAATACAAATAGTTTAGTGAGGTAATTAGGTGAGGGAAGAAAGGAGGACATAATAAACTACAAACATCTGAAGGCAGTAAACACAAAGGAAGGAGAGGAATAATTTAGCCTGATACAAGAGAGTGTAATTAGAAGTAAAGGAATTAAAGTTAAAAGGGGAAAAAATACATGGAGCAGAAGAGAAAAACACTTGCTCGCTAGATGAAAAAAGATTGAAGTGGTGAGAGTCTATATCTGAGACTAAGTAGATGAAAGGATTGGAAAGTATAACAAAACAAAATAATAACAAATAACAAAAAGATAAACAAGTTCTAGAGGGCTGCATGCAACTATCTGATTAAAAAATTTACATTCTAGGACATTGCTTACCTTCTGAAAAATACTTTTTTTAAAATAACTGGAATGATCCTTTCAAAGATAATTTTCACTCCTGTGTAAGTCTTTATTAGTGTCTGTTACCTCACTGAGCCTATGCGGTTTGGTTTGGAAAGCCCTCTGGGAAAGTGAAGAAAGATTCCTGTACAATCAGAGTGAGAATCTTCATGACATGTCAAGCCCAGAGAGCAAGAATCAGATTTCTTCCCAAAATCACTGACAAAGCAATGATCAGGAGGATGTGTGAGAGACTCCTATGCTTGATCTTTGCCTTGCTTACTTGTAAATTTAGGGCTTTATGGGGAGGCTGTGTCAGCACTTCAGATTTGGATTCTGATGTTCCCTGACGAGGTGTGCTCCATAGTCTTTCTGTGTCTCTTGCCTATTTTCTGTCCACTTTCTATCAATTTCAGACTATCACAATTCCTGTTCCTTTCTGTCACTGCTCTCCTACTGTCTTCTCACAAATAATTTCCTTCAAGTTTCCCTTTGCTTTCCATGCAAGCACACTAGCTTCTCTCTGCCTCCTTTCCACTATTATTTCTCCCAGAAGTCCTAATTCCTGACTTCATTTTCTACTTGTCTCCCTTCGGGACAAATGACACAGAATTTCTCAGTCCCACACTCTCTCCCTTAGCCTTCTTCTTCACCTTCCAAATTTCCTCATTTAAAAAACAGCTCATGATAGGAGAAAAGAGAGGACAGTGCATATTTTTTTTTTTTTTGTTATATGTAGAAATAATTTACAACTCATTTAATTTCTACCATAATATGGAAAGTAAAAAGTATATTCAAATGGAAAATCACGGGTTTAATTTTAATCAGCAATTTTCAGGCTCCTTTTCTGATTTTAACAAGAGCGAGGTATGTCCTGAGACACTTTCTAGAACTTCATTTCTTTCTAGAGGCAAGAGGAAGGCGGGGTTATAGAGTGAATAACCTCATCATATAACCATGAGGTTTAACTGAAGCACAAATAGAGTAGCTAGTAGTAGTTCGAGATCAGCCATGTATTGGCATGAGGCTGAGCTCTAATCTTTCTTTCGGTCTTTAGCTTCTGTTCACAGGGCTTTTGATCCAATTCTAGAGGCAGTAAAATATATTCCTAGTGTCTGTTATGTTTCCCCAGCGTTCTCTATCAATCCTGATACTCCTTTTCCTAGGTAATGGAGGTTGTTATACTGTCTATCACTATTCAGGCTTGTAATTATATTTTAAAAGCATCCTAGATTTTAGTGCGCTTAAAAACTTAGTCTACATATGTTACCCTTATCTTCCTATTGAGAGATTTCAGGTATAACCCAAAACCAGATATACAAAAGAAAAATAATTAAGACTACTTTTCCTCTTTCTATATTCAGAGGGAGGTTTTTTCCTACTTTTTTTCAGGTGTACTGTAGCAGTTATGACAGGTAATATCAGAACTATATATGATAACTTTTAAAGGAATTACGTGTGTTGTTAAGATTGATTTATTTGTTTACTATCAGATCAATTTTGAAACCAACTTTAAATTAAAGAACATCTTCCAAATTCCCTGACTATTTTGACTTGTAAAGAGGCTACTCTGGCATTGTTATGATACATAAAAGAGCTAAAGTGGCTTATGAAAGTACCCTAGAAGATTTTGTCTGCTCCTTTAGTTTGAGCAATTGGAAAATATCTGCAAGAATGCCCCACAGAATTATTACACACAAATTGTCTCAATTTTTTTTCAAGTAGCATAGCTGTACATTTTCTTTCTTGAAGCTCTGCTTTGTGTTCTGCAGCTTTAGAAGATCATTGCCCTCAACTTCACTGAAAGCCCCAGGGGGAAAAAGCCCTGTAAGAGCAGTCCCTGAAGTCACTTGCTTTTGCAAATGGTACCCAAAGTATACAATTCAGAAAATCACATTATTTTTTCACTTTGTCTCATTTGAAAAATCAAAACTAATCTCATGAGTTTCCTGATTCAAATTCTGTTACTCAGTTATAATCTAAAGATTCTAAATATGCAGCTCAGAAATATTTACCCATGGCCTAAAAGTAAAATATGCTCATGTTCTTTTGAAGGAGCCAGTGGTTTTGTGGATTCACACTAAAATGTATATATATGTAAGAGCACATGCAAGTGATTTTTCCATGTGATGACTATAATTTTTAAAAATTTGCTCTCATTTTTTAATCAGCATTCTTCATTGATGAAAAGCTATGAACTGGAAACAGCATTAGAAATCCCCTTAACCCTGATACTGTCAGATTCTGGTAGAAAATGGAATAATTATTTTCCTTTCCATTTCCCAGTCTGTCATTTTCTGATGGCTCAAGAAATCCTTTTTTCATCTTGTTCTTCATGAGATGGCTATTAGTAAGTAATTTATTTTAGAATGAAAATTATTTTGCAAGTCATGGGCTACTTATAAAATTCAAATTTCTTGAATCGTTCAGTACAGATCCATTTGGGAAGCTTGAGTTTGTTTTAATGGCAGCTTAAGGTCAAGTCTTACATTTGTTAAGTGTCTATTTACTTACTAAGAGATGACCATTTTCTTTTGACTCAACACATTAACAGGTCACAGGTCAAGTGCTGAAGGAAAAGTTACTGAGAAAAGCCACACACCTGTTTGCTTGATTTGGCCGTTTAGACACAATGAACAATGAGTAGAGTTACCAATATCAGTCAGTCCACCTGGAGTTAAATAACAGTTGTAATAGGGCACTAAAGCATCAGACTGAATCTGCAAAAAAAGCAAATAGAAAATTTCAGAAAAGTGGTATGGAAGAAGCAGAAAAATTGTCTTTATAATGAAATAACAGATTTTTTGTTTTTGTTTTTGTTTCTGTGAGTGCACTTGAACATTCATCAGACTGTACATGTTTCTTTTCCTTAGTTGCTTTTTATCTCATACCATCAGGAGTAGCAGCTAAATGTTGGCCATGTAACTGAATCTATGCACTGACTTATCACACAGTTCCACACCATTCTATCTCCATAAGCCAGGTCACAAAAGAGAATGCTAATAGAAGTACTTCTTTACTGAACCACAAGGTTCATCTCTTGACTAGTACATCTTAGACATTTTTGTTTCTGTCAGTATGACTCTGATTTGTTCAGGGTCACTCCCACTTGAGCCCTATGGATCAGAGCGTGTTCTGGGGACACAAACTGTGTCTTAAAAGCCTCTTCATCCTCTCAAAGATTTGCTAAAAAAAAGAACTCTCTTCACCATCTCAAGGCTTTAGACTAAGTCTCCTCTGATGCAGACAATGCATGTAATTAGGAAAACCAAAAACCATTTCACCACCCTGATCGTTCTCAGCAGTTGCATTGACCTCTTTAAAAGGCTTCTTAGAACTTCTTTATGCCTGATAAACATAAGTGTAGTTACAAAATCCAAAGGACAAAATGTAAGTTTAAAGCTGCTTTTAGTTAAAAGCCTCTCACATCTCCTGCCAAGCACTTCTTTGTGGGACCAGCAGATAGCAGGAGTACATGTTGTTGCTCTCTTCCTTTTAATATTTTCAATGTGGTAGCAGGAACATGTCAGAGTCTATTTATGAGTGGCTGCCACTACTGACCTTTTTTATCCAGAGTGTTTTCTAATAAGTAAAGAATTAACACCCAAAGAGTAGCAGTTTGTAATTTCCTGGCTTAACTGTGATATGAGTATTACCCTTTTGAACTCTATCATTACCCTCTTACTCATTTGAAAATTATACATAAAATTAAAATCAGTAGCTGAGAATATAATTTGTTCCATTCAAGCCATAGAAAAAAAAAGAGTCCAGTAAGAGAGCTTGAGTTCAAACAGGAAATTTCAGCAACATCTTTCACTCAGGTAAGTGTAGATCCATCTAAATAATAGCTTTGACTGTCCAAAATCAGAAACAAGCAGTCACGATAACATGTTGCATTACAAAATCCTGCTTTCCATGTCCTTACAAAATTATTCTTACATGAACTAAAAGATAAAAATGTTAGGATTTTTGTGCTATATGTGTTCTATTATACATCATGTCTCATCCAATTGGTAATAAGCTCCTAATTTTTAGTCAAACTCATATAAAAATGCCCTCTGTTTTGCTTTGCTTTGTATTGTTTTATTTTCTCCTGTATTTAACATTTACACTTCACATTTTTATTAACCAGTCTGATTTGTTAATTGGTGCTTGTTTTACTAAAAATTTTTAATATTTGGCTTTAATGTTGTTCAAAGTTTAAGTCGTCTTATCCTTAAAAATGTAGCATAATCTTTAACAGACTTTTCCACTTTTCCTCTCATTAAAAGATTCAACACATTTTGTTATTCCCCTGCTATTCAGAGAATTGGGGATAGCTTCAGGTGAAGAGGCACCTGAAGCTTTTGGGCTGTCTCCAGACTTTGGCCAGGAGTCAGGGATAAATACAATAATATTGTACTGGCAATCCGTACTTCATAACTTTTGCTGCAGTTTGTAACTGTACTTTGTGTACAGACTGTGGTATGTAGTGATGCTACTTAGTAGCTGTGTTTTCACACAGTATTTCTCCAGTCTGGAGTACAGTATTTCACAGTATTTCTCCAGTCTGGAACCTCCCAAATCACAGTGGTTTTCATGGACTGACCGATTTATCTTGAGGCTTCTCTTGAAACCCTCCATAAATCATAAAACTGTTTCTTCTTGCTCTAAGGAATGATTCTCAAACCTTGGTATTCTGGTATTCAAGAATCCTCATAAATAAATAGATAAATAAATCAACTGCAAGTGGAAAAATTAAACTATATACTGTTTTGTGGTTGATTGATCTTGTCTACTCTCCAGATGCCCAGCCTCTCTATTACTACATCTTCCCAACAGGACCAGGGAGAAAATGTGATAAAAAATTCATGTGCCAAGATAACAGGGAGTTCACTCAGCTATTCCCATCTTGGGCAAAAAAGAATCAAATTGGTAAAATTGGTAGAATTTATGTCCAATTAAAAGAATAAGATAATAAGAAATAAGGAAAAATGTGAAACATTTTCTCTCTGCTTCTCTCTTCCTCACCAGTTTCAACTTCATCCCTAAGTTCTCAACTTCTCCCCTGATCAGTGCAGGAGGACTGGGAGGAAATGAGTTGTAATATCAAACCCTATATCAAACAGCCTATATTTAGTTCCAGAAACCAATACTCTAATTTATCCCTCTGGCTAATCATCACAATCCAAACTGTCCATCAAGGGGGACAGAATAATTAAAGGAAAGGTATAAGCCCCTGGTCACTTTTCTGTGAGAAAGCTGAACTTCATCTGCATAAGAAAAGCCCAAGAGGTCAGTGTTTCAAACAGGTGATAAAAACACAGCTGTTAGAAGCAGCTGTTGCAAAATGACAGAGTTTTTGGCAGTACCTTTTAGTTTCAAAATTAACATGCAGCAATCAAAAATGAAAGATCCAGACAAGTTTTAAAAATAACCATAAGCAATGAAGGGAAAAATGCCACTTACATGAACATGGCTAACTGGACATTTTGGGATTCTTGGAAGAGACTGGAAGAGTTACTTTATAATTCTGAGATATATTATCCAGAATCATTTTGAAATCCATTTACTTCAGGAGTCCATGATATATACATACCATTGACACCAACTGCTGTACCAATATACTATTATATATATTATATTGTATTATATATTACTATAAATAACATTATTGTCAATATTTACAGCAGCATAAAATTAAA
The DNA here is from genome assembly GCA_039654755.1 of Calcarius lapponicus. Classification (NCBI taxonomy): domain Eukaryota; kingdom Metazoa; phylum Chordata; class Aves; order Passeriformes; family Fringillidae; genus Calcarius; species Calcarius lapponicus. The sequence continues at coordinate 10,018,044 of CM077463.1, forward strand.
GAAAATGTCATTTATATTTCTTTTGATTATAGTTTTAAAGTATGTGTAATAAGACAGAAAATAATTTAAACTGTTTTTGCTAATGTTTATAATGGGTGGCATTAGAAGAATTCAATTATGGGGTAAAAAACAAAAAAAGGAAGAAAAAAAGCTGTTATTAGGAATGCCACCTTTACCATTAGCAGACAAAATCTGAGAAGGAATACAAAGATCTCTTGCATGAATAACTCTTTTTCCAAAAAAGGTTTGCAGTAGATGACACATCTACCTGTGGTAATAAATCAGTAGCTGTTTCTGTGCTAACTCATGCTGTCTATTTGAGTGGTATGCATGCCATAAAAAGATGTACACAATCTTTCAATAAATAATGAGTTTGACCAAAATGAGACCTGTCCAGATGTTGATGTTCCCTATTTTTATTTTTTCAGTCAGTCTCTGGAAGCCTGAACTAAGTTAGGCCCAAAGGCTTGTACTTATTCTGAAATAGCTTTCATTTGAACTTTGTAGATCTCTCCTTTCTTGAGACGATAGATAGATAGATAGATAGATAGATAGATAGATAGATAGATAGATAGATAGGTGATAGACAGATAGATAGATAAGCTTTGTTCTATCTATCATCTATCTATCTATCTATCTATCTATCTATCTATCCATCTATCTATCTCAGAGTATTTTACTCTCTGAGAACAGAGGAGTTATTGCCCTGTATTTATTCACTCATGCAAGAACCTTTCTGAAATGCTCATAGATGTAAATGTTTCTACAAAGTTTCAGCATCTTCTTGGATATTTTGGCACTCAACACCACTCACTACTTCTTCAGCAACTTGCAGAGTTGATTCCTTCCTCATTTAATATGTTATTTCAGTATCTCAACACTAAGTTTCTTTCCTCTGACCCTCTGACACTGATTCTTCCTTTGAACCATGTACTGTATTAGCAGAAGCTGTTATAATAGTGATTTGATATAATTTAAAGTTGGGCATACTGCAAAGTACAGTCCCTCACAGGGGCAGTTAATTCCTTTAGTTTCATTATAGTCTTTGGTTAATATTATTGGCAGATTTGTTGTTGCTGTTACCAGATTTATGAAGTAATGGAATAATCTCTGGAGATAATTATTATAACTCTGATAAATTATTTACTGTGGGAAGAAATAGTTTTAATTATTTTTACTCTACATCACATGGAAAGGCTGACTGTTTCTATTCCAGATATCTTGCATGGTTTTTTGTACAACATCTCCACAATTATCTTTATCCATGTTCTCCAAACCTCAGTTAAGATTTCCTCTTAAAAGCACTCAGTTCATATTACTGATTTTGTTCCAGCTAGTACAGGAGTAGTGGAAAGGATAGGAAAACATGATTAAATTTCTTTGCAACATACAAAATACAAAAATAGCTTTGTTGCTAAGGGCTTCTGTATCTAGCCTCGCTTTTGCAGCGCAATGTGTGAGTTAGGTAGGTTTGATTTTTATTGTTTTCTTTTTTCTCCCCTTCTGTCATTTCTCAGCACTGAATTGTTTGGATTCACATTGCTGTAATTACTTTAAAAAGAGTGGCTTTCCTACAGAGGATGAATTTGGCCACAAATGCCTAATTAGGAAGATGGAGTGCTTGCCCACAAAATGCCCTGTTAAAAAAAGATCTACAGCCTGTATTTATGTCAAGTTAAAGCAATCAACAGGACAGGCAGCACAATCCAACAACTTGGAAATGATTTAGAATTTATATAATCACTTCATTTGATTTTTTTCTTCTTTAGTTTTATATTGTTTCGGAGGATTTAGTCATCAAGAATTTGTCTCGTGTAATTTAACAAGGTAAATGCCAAGTCCTTATCTTAAGAGTAATTTTCATAAAGAACAAAAAGTTACAGATTTTTGGGTTAAGATGAATAAATAAATGGCTTTATAACAAAGAGCTAAAGGTATGTGCGCTCATTCTTTTAAATAAATCTGAGGAGTGATACATAGCTAGAAATTTTGCACGAGTGTGATTGTGTATATCTGCCTATGATGAGAAATTGGAAATCATGGGTACCAACGTCTTCTTCAGACAACTAAAAAAATACTTCATACCTGTAGGGGACTTTAACTACCTCAATATCTGCTAAAAGGACATTACTGGACACAATCCAGGTGGGGTTTGGAGAGTTAAAAATGATCTCCAGACACAGTGAATTCATGACATAAATGACGCACTTGATTGGACCTTATCAGATCACAGGGTTTTGCATCAGATGATGTACAATGCCCTTCCAGACTTACTTGGAAAACCTCACAAACAAAAATATGAAAAAACAACTATTTTTTGTGTTATCTAATTAAAATAAGCATGTACTTCTGTATATGTGTACATGCATTGCATTTTTTCAAGCCAATGTAAAAGTTATATCATTTCCCCACCCTGATTTTTTCCACAATTTTTAGTCATTTTCATCATAGATTTTATTATGTCTGCTTGAACTTTGTCAGATCTATATTTTATTTTTCAGCTGTTCATTTTTTTCATCCCTAAAGCATCATAGAATCAAAAGATACATGTGGTTGACAGGGACTTCTGGGCATTGCCTAATCCAACTTATCTGCTCAAAGTAGATCCAGTCAGAGAGGGTTGTCCAGAGTTGTGTCCATCTGGGTCTTGAATATCTCTGCAGATGGAGACTGCCCAACTCCAAGCAACCCATTCCCATGTGTGATGAACTTCACATTAGAAACATTCTTTGCTTATGATTAAAGTCATTTTGCTGCATTTCTATTTGCGCTTCTTGCATTTTGTCTTCTCACTGGATAACACTGGGAAGACACTCTTTGCACCATCCTATCAGATATTTATATAGATATTTATATAGTAAAGAATGCACAAATAACATATTACAAATATTTTTGTTAATTCTATTTTTAAAATTTCATAATAAAACTTTAAAAAGAGGGAATCAAGGAAACTATGAGGGTTTTGTAGATTTTTTCTTTTTTTTTTTTTTGCTTTAATTAAATGTTCCTGACAGAAAACCAACTCATAAATCCAAATTAAATCCATTCAAATTATTTCAGCTAATTTTACTAATTAAAATGTTTTGGTGGTTAATGGAAAGGGAGTATACTGCATATATTCCTTGTGTGCTTGTGCAGAACTTCCTGCAGAATTAGATGAATAGTATTTCATTTCAAAGAATATATTCCAGATAGTTGAACAGATATTAAATGGACTATTTGTTGATAATGTGTTCATAAGTTTTAATTAAGTGTTTTGAGGCAAATGTAGTTCAGGGTCAATGTTACCATTTTTAATTATTATTTTTTTAAAAGCGTTTCCAACAAATAGGTAAAAACTTTGGTACAGTCTTACAATCAATCTTTTTAAACTACTTTTATTTGCAAGATCCCAGCTCTTTGTGCAAAGCAAACTTTTCTGAGAACTAACAGCATAATATGTAGATATAAAAAAAACAAGGTGTTGTTAGTAATTTCTCTGCTACCAAGAGAGAGAATAAGCTGTTCATACCTGTCATCTAATTTTTTGAAACCTTTTCTGTGGGATGTTACGTGGAATTGAAGAGCATCAAGCTAATAAACAGTATAGCCCCACTTATTTTGTTTATCAGATCTGCCTGAAAAGCTGTCTCACCATTCCTACAGTGAAAGTGGTGGCAAAACCTGGCTTTGTCTCCAAACTCTGAAGTCTTGTGGCGCAGCTTATATTCAATTTGGCTCTTCTGAAGCACTGAGATTGGTCATTTAGGCATCCCAAGGTTTTGCTAGACTTTATTGATCATCTGTTCCTAGATAAGAGAGCTTTTAGGCAAAAGCCTGATTCTCCTGTCCCCTTAGGAGCCCAGAATAAAAGATCAAACAGAGACCAGCCCAAGAAACTAAAGCAATATCTTTAAAGTGATATGCTTGCAGAGGTACGTCATCACCCCAGATGAGTGGTTTCTGCTAGTGAGGCACAAAAAATCCCTCTTGATTTGCATGGAATTTCAGTCTTCTGAAAATTAACCTTGCTCAGTATATTTTATGTAAACAACTTCACATCCTAAATAGGGAAATAAAGGCTGAAGTCTTTGTAAGGAGTGTGGACACTGTTTGAAGCTTAAACATTAGTCTTGCTTCCTTTTAAACTTAATAGACTGAATACATACATCCTAATGAGACTGTTGTCCTTAGCTTTAAAACAATTTTATTTAATTGTAACAAATATTCCACATATCCTTATAAGAACAAGCAAATTGTCATCACACTAATCATCTTTCTTTTGTGAGCAGATATGTTTTACTAGCATATACTTTAAACAGAGGAAAACAATCTGTCACCAGATAATTGCTAAAAGGATGGGAATAAGTCAAACTGTTTGCCTATTTCTTATGTTACTGGCTTGTGGCCTAATTTAATCTATTCTGAATGCACAGTAAATGTAACATAGTCATTTTAAAATCGTAAACCTCTCAAAAAAGCCAGGCAGAGGTTTGCTATAATGTGTCAGGTTTGGATATCATATTTACTATTGATCTCTGAATGTAGAACCAATTCATTCTGTACTCGAAAATATTTTTCATATATTTTTAGAAGATATTGAATGGCTCTTAATCAGTGACAAGAATGTTTTGTGTGTTACTGCTCAAAAATAGATTAGCAACATTGTACAGAATTTCAATAGAAAAAACAAAGCTTTAAGAGACTGAATCTGGCATGGTATTACTTGAATGAACTGACTTTCTGTTCAGATTCCCTTAAATTAAAGGAAAGTTCAAAGTAAGCAATCCAAATGTGCTGCAGGAGTTATATATGGAGATCCGCCTAAGCCTATATTGTATGGACATAGTATTCATTGTAGTTTGAATCACTGCTGGGGAGGATTTAATTTAAATAGCTACTTGATTATTATAGTTTGTTTCTGTGTTATCTGTCTCAAGAAGCTTCTGTGTTACGTCTCACTCCCTACTCATTCTATTTTCTTTTCTTCAATCTACCCCATTCTAATGACCAGGTTCCTGCATCTCCTTCTTTATTTTTTTTTTTCTATTCAAGTTTGGATGCAGAAATCCCCAATATACCTACGTAATCTCACTTTTGTGTTCATGGACCACTGGTCCAGGCTTGGATGACATTTAAAAAATATCACATATCTGCTCTAACAAAATATGGAATACAAGTGTGTATGTACTTGTATTAGTCAGGTTTTGACTATTAAAATCTTTTTATTTCAGAAACCTTGTCCTGCTCTTGAAGTCTATTACATCCTCCTTTACATCTCCTTAACAGCCTTTTCCTGTGAAGACTGTGTTATTACACTCCCACAAGACTCATAAGTGGCTAAGAATAGAGGGTATGAATATAAGAATGAGATTCAGTTCACTGATTAAAGACTCCCGTTTTAAGTATCTATCAGCACATCTTTGGTAGATGTTTGTGATGGTGTTTACAGGAGTTTTAGGGTGAGGGAAGAGACGAGGATTTGACTCTATGTTTCAGAAGGCTTGATTTATTATTTTATGATATATATTATATTAAAACTATACTAAAAGAATAGAAGAAAGGATTTCATCAGAAGGCTAGCTAAGAATAGAAAAGGAATGGAATGATAACAAAAGCTTGTATTTCGGACAGACAGTCTGAGCTAGCTTACTGTGATTGGCTATTAATTAGAAACAACTACATGAAACCAATCACAGATGCACCTGTTGCATTCCACAGAAGCAGATAATCATTGTTTACATTTTGCTCCTGAGACCTCTCAGCTTCTCGAGAGAAAAAATCTTAAGGAAAGAATTTTTCATAAAATATGTCTGTGACAGATGTTTATACTCCTGTTATAGTCAGCAGAATTTGAGGGTAGGACTGAGTTTGTAAAAGCAGGCATATAACACCACACAGTTTTCCAGAGTGTGTCCCAGATATCCACACAGGACTGGAAGGTAAGATGGATAACAGACAGGAAGCCTCAACCCCTCTGAAGCGGCAGGAGAAGGCCACACAGTATGTTCTGTGGCATTTCACATGCCCCTCCACTCCGGCTTTTATATCCCTTGTTCTCAGTACATCCAGTTTACCATAGAAAATCTTTGGGGACATTATCACCCTAGATAATATCTACCCCAGAGTCAAACAAATACCCTCAATGAATTTTCAGAACAAAGAAACAATGCCCAAAACAATAAGCAATAATGATGGAACACTAGCCTCTTTCCAAGGCTTGTATAAATGACACATTTCTTTTAATTATCCTCTTATTTGTAAAGGAAGGGTTTGCATCTGTGCATGAAGAATGACAGATTCTGACTGAAAAACAACCAAACTACAGCTGCTATGTGAGAAAGGGAAATTCAGTGAAATGTTTCTGAAATTAGCTATCACATCATGTTCAATTACAGGGGAGTCAGGCTGTGTCTCTGAAGGTATTTCAGTTACACTTCTTACATTGATATTGACATTCAATAAAAGTACCAACTTCCAACCTTAGTTTAGTGAGGAAATCTTGTCTGCCACCAATCCCTAGTCAACTCATTACAAATTTTCTTAGTTTCTGACAATTTAGTTTTCAGAATATCATTCACAAAGCCTATGCACATTAATAGTAAGTGTTTGCAGTCAGGAAAATAGGTATCATGAATATTCTGAAAGCATGAAATCTTGAAAAAAGTTGTGCTCATCTACTGACTTTTAAACTCATTTATAAAATAAATAAAAAACCGAAAAATTTTGAAAATCCTCTATCAGACATTAGAGAATCATTTAAATGTCAGTTCTAATTTTTATTCTTTTTATAGATTGAAGATATGCCACACTTAATTGATACATGTTACTTTTTTCCCTCATAAATGTCATGCTCACAAAAATTCTTCTACATTTTTATCATTGACATTAAATCCCACAAAAGGAATAGTACTGTTGATGGCTTGAAAATGCCTTTGAATCACCCTACAGAGTAACTTCTTTCTACTAAATAGATAAAGTAGAAATTAAAGTTAAAGAGATGAAGATAAATAGACATAAAGTTAAATAGATGAAGTAGAAATTTGTTCCTCATCTCCCAGCTATATAACTATACCAAAATATATGCCAGCTAGTATCAGCACTTTCTTTTTTGACTCTTCAATTCATTAAGCACTGAAAGAAAGTTTTCAGGTTTAAAAAATATAAGTACCACAATAATCTGAATTTTCCTTACATTTCATCGCATTGTCTTTTTATTTTTTTGTCATGATAACATATATTTTTTTAATTTCCTCTGAAGAATAAAATTCCTGAGACACAATTCACTTAAATAGTTTTGTTGTCATAGAATGGAAAAAATTTGAAGCTTTAAAAAGTATTTTGTCAAATATAAATAGAAATTCCCTTTCAAAAGTGATTTAGAAGGATTTAGAAGGAAAAAAAATGAAATATTTTTCCTAGAGTGACAAAACATGATGTTTCAATACTCAAACATTACAGTTATTTTTGTGCTTTCCTTTTAGCTTATGGATTATCTACTAGGAGAAGACATTTTACATTGTCAAACCAATTTAATACAAAATTATTGGTACCACCTAGACTTATTTCAAATAAATGTGAAATCCTGTGAAGATTACAATCTAAGCAGGCTGCAAAAAATAATTCAGGCAGTGATGCCCTGAATAATAAAGGACAGTTATCTCTGCTGATATGGCTGAATGTGTCAGAAGCTGTTGCCACAATTTCTCAATTACCTGTATGCAAGATAATGTGAGGCTGGACTTGGCTGTCCCTCTTAATGTCAGACAGTCACTTATACCCTTTCCATAAGAGTGCTGATCTTAAGTGTCCTAGGGGACATTGAGATGTCTCTTTTTTGTAGAGCTTTTCCAGAAGTAAATAATTCTATTGACTGGAATGATGTGAGACTATCACACACAAATTACAGACATGGCACCAGGCAGTGGAGGGCTCCTCAAACAAGATATCAGCAAAAACAGCAGGGAGAGGAAAATTTTTTCAGAAACTTGGAAGTCTTTAATTCAGTATATCTCCTCATTGTAAAAGTAATAGAGATTTAAAGGTTTATTGAGTTTGTTACTGGACAATGACAAATAAACAACATCTTTTCCACCAATATATGTCCTCTGTGGTAGACATTTTTTTCACCCTTAATTTAATTATTAAAATGCTTTCTCACGTAGATAATTAATAGGAAAATTGGAAAGTCCAAATATATACTATGGATCAACTCATCTTGACAATGAGATCTAGAAGAAAACAGTCTAAAATAAAGTCCTCCTTCTTTTTTCTGATTTTCTTGTTTATTCAGGATTCTTAGTCTGTTTCCCAAAGAGAGTACGATCTGGAATGAGATGATGCTACAGAAAGATCTCTATAAACTTGGAATCATAACTCTTTCCAGGGCACTGCAGGACACGTAGGTACCCAAATTGCCCTGAACACAACAAATAATGTCATACTTTGAATAAACATAAGATACTAAATTGGGAGGTCGAGGATTGAGGGGGTGGGAAGAAAAAGTATGTATTAAATATTATCCCCTCCTCAAAGGCAGCAGAAGCTGCAGAAGGCTTGTTATTGGGTATTTTACTGGCTGGTACATCTAAAATTTTCATGCAGCTTAAATTATAGTGTCATGTTTTTCAAAGCTGTTGTATTTGCATCCACACGGTGATTCTTCCTAGACACAACATAAAGAAAAGGAGAAAATTAAAATATTATCAGTGCTATGAAGCCAATAAAGCCATGAACATTGTCTGTTAATAATTTCCTTATAAACTATTTATACATACTAAAATATTTTTCATTATATGCTACATGTTTCATTTAATCTTTATTCTGTCTCCACTCTCCTTCTTCTGGAAATTTTTTCTAGGTCAGAAGTAGTTCATGAACTAAGGGGTTTAGCAGTTATGGATTTAATGGAAAGACATTTTATTTGAAAGAATGGGAAATGTAGTTAACAAAAATTGTACTTGAACACTGTTACAGGAATAAGCTTCTCAATTTGATGTCTGATTGTCCCTAGATCATAGATTACTAAACCAAGGTGGGTTGACATGGTCAAATTGTTTATTGCCTTGCAGACAGTGAACAGGGTGGTATTTGTTATTAGAACTTTTTTCTACAAAGTATGAAGCATCAAAAATAAAATAGCCTGAGCAAAATGGAAGAGCAGAGATGTGAAAGGCAATGAAAGAGAAAACAGAGTTCAATTTAACCTCTTTGTCATCATAAAATAAGACATTTAGGTCAGACAATACATCCTAATATTCACCAACGATAACATCCTTAAGTGAGACAACTCTGGGTTCTCTTCAAAAATTTATAAGGTACATTTGATTAGCTTAAAAAGAAAAAGGGGTTTTGGGGTATAACATCAGAAGACATTCTGATAACATTCAATTATTTAAGAGAAAAAAATAAAAATAGCTTTGATTTTTTGAAATAAATTTGAAAATTCAGAATAAAATCTTTTGTTGATTTGCTGAATATTTTCAAAGTTCAGTCCATTGAAAAAGTGCCCCCAGTAGCCATTATTTGGGTCCCATATCTTAGCTCTGGTGCCTGCAACATAAGAAAGACATGAGCCTGCTGAAATGAGTCCAGAGAAGGCCATGAAGATGATCTGAGGGCTGGAACACCTCTCCTATGAAGACAGGCTGAGAGCGTTGTGGGCATTCAGCCTGGATAAGAGAAGGCTCTGACCCCATTGAGGCTTTTCAGCACCTAAATAAGACTACAAGACAGCTGCAGGATTTTTCTGAGTGTATGTAGTCAAGAGGGAGTAGCTCTAAACTGAAAGAGGGCAGATAATAGAAGGGAATTTTCTACTGTGAGGACAGTGAGACACTGGAATAGGTTGGCCAGAGAAGTTGTGGATGCCCCATTCCTGGATGAGTTCAAGGCCAGGTTGAATGGGGCCCTGAGCAACCTGTCTAGTGAAAGGTGTCTCTGCTCATGGCAGTGGGTTGGAACGAGATGATCTTTATTAAGATCTTATCTCTGGAATAAACTACAAGTTAATTTGTTGCATCTAACAAGGTGTGAACTTTGCTTTATAAGAGATGCACTGTTTTGCAACATTCAGAGAGTTCACAAACATACAACCATGAAATTAATTATGTATATGTTGTCCAAGTAGAAGCTATGACTTGCTGCGTACTTGGCAATAGATGAGTTAAAATAATGTTGCTCTTTTTTTGAGATTAATGTTGTTCATTTCTGTGGTAAAATTTTTACCAAATCCATGAAATTTATAAATAAATTGATCTATTCTGCTTCTACCTGGTCTTTTCTCAGAAAAAATTCAATTACCATAAAATTTCTGTTACCTGAATCATTTTGTACATTAACCTCAACAATTGCCATGTAACCATGTCAGGTGCTGAGAAATCCCCCTGAAATCTTAACAAAGGACAAAACAAACAAACAAAGCTAAAACATGATTGTAGTTACAGTTGTTAGTCCATTAACAAAAATTACTATTGCAAAACTGCATAGCTGGAAAGCCCACACACATACAATCAGATCTCACAATCAAGTTTTCTTTTCTTTTAGCATTTGCACTACTGTCTATGCATTTCAAAATGTAATTTAATTTTATGTAAAATTCCTGAAAGGCAAAAATGCATTTCAACAGTGGTAATTCAGTTTTAAACCATGCATAAAAAGCCAATAAAGAGCAAAATGCTAATAGGTTTGTAAATGGCCCATGACCTTTTCTAGCTATTTTTCAATATTTTTCAACAGTTAAGAAACAATCACTGAAATAAGTCAATAGTCTCTTACTGTATTATTCACTTTAGAAAAATGAATGTTTATCAGATAGACTTGAATTGATAATAATATGATAGTTCATGCTTGAGAAGCCTCACAATCACCAGTGTGAAGAACTGGATATTTTCTTTTTGGCATAATCACATGGACAGGGGATTGCACTTACACCTTCCATGACCTTGAAAACCGTTTCCCATACCAATGTCAGAAACTTTTTTTTTTTTTTAAATTCTGCTGCTGCTGCCAAGTGTGTAGACTGGACAAGTAAATTTAAAAAGTATAAGGCAAACGTACTGGTAGCAAATAAACAGTTATGCTCTTTTTTTCAGTTTTAGGATGAAAAATCCTCAAAATTATGAACTATAATTTAAATTGCAGATTTTGTAAGACATTTCATTAAGAGAATTTAATTATGCTGAATTCTTATAAATTGTAAATTGGAATTTAAATGGCTAGTGTTTTTAAAATGTGTTTTTAAATATACACTGAGATTCCTTGATTTCATGATCTTAAGTTTCAAAGATGTTAGATTGATTCACAAGCTGTTGCATATTAAATGCTTTCCATAGATTTGATTTCTTTGTTCCACTATATGTTCCTGAATTTAGCAGAATATATTTTTCTTTCTTTTCATGGCATTTTTCTTCTAAATGTCTTCTAGATTTGCATATTTTTGTCATTCTTTAGATATTTTACTTCTACACTGGACATGTACTAATTCAACTGGTATGATTTATAAAAATTTTCCTTGCATCTTAAAATCAGTATTTATCTATACTGTATTTATTGATCTGTTACTCAGCAATTCTAGTGTCCTTCTCTAAAGAAGACCAAGGAAGTCTTTATTTTCCCTCTGTTCAGACCTCAGCCTTACTGTAATATGATACAGAATTCTAAAATGCTGCAACTATAGCTAGGAGAAGGTACATGCTCTATGTGAATATAAGAAAAATACTGCTTTCTGATGGAGCGAGCAGGAAGGTTCCATAGGTATTTCCCATGGAAAAAAACATATTGGGCTTATGGGCAGCTATGAAATTCTTATACCCTACAAAGTTGTCTGCTTCATCTTTGTATTTCACTAGTCTATTTTTCAACTGATTTTTTATTTCAACTGTTTACATTGCAGTCATAACAGATCACCTTATCTATATGGAATTATATCCATATAGCCTACATTTTTATTTTATTCAAACTCTCAACACTGCTAAATTGTAGAAAGGCTCCATTGTATTTAAAAATTGAATAGATTACCATATTACTAAAGAGGCATTCTTGATTTGAAATGGGGACTGGATTTACTGACGTGTTTAAGATTTGTTAGCTTTGAACAAGAACATAAAGCAGGTCAGTGTTTCTGAATTATGTCACCATTTAGTGGGAAACAAGCCCTTTGAGAAATAACAATCTACTTCACAATCATGTTACAGCTACAGTTGCAGTTTATGATGATTTATTAATACAGTCTGGTTTGGGTTGCTCAAGCATTTTATTTTGCTTGATCTGAATGCTATCTGCTTTATCATTTATGAAATTACGTAGAATAGTCTGACAGTGTTTTGAGATGGTGTCATTCTTGTTTATTAAAACACATGTCCGTCTGTGTCATTACACATTAGATTTTTTCCGTACTACTGTCCTAGGGTGACGTTATGATGCTTGTAAGCCCATTCACGTGTTCTGTTTATGCTGGATATTATGTTCCGTGCCTTTAAGACTGGCTCTGAAGAGTGAAAGTTTTGTTTGGGTTTTCTTATCAGCCTAGCGGGACACAGTGACACTAGCTAGTGCGGCTTTTGCTTTTTTGCTTTTGCTTTTTGCTTTGCTCTCCCCCCCCCCCCCCCCCCCCCCTTCTGCTGCTTGCTTTTGCTTCTGCTCATTAGTTAGTTTAGCTAAACAGTCCAAATTTTTCCTTGGACTGTTTCTTCTTTCCTTTTCTTCGACCAACTCGAGCCTGCTCTGGACTGGGACCTGGGAACACCGAGAGTTTGCACCTTGTGGCTGCAGCAGCTGCCCCGGCGCCGGAGGGACTGAGAACAGAGCGACCACCCCTAGGAGAGACTTTCTGAATTTGTCATCTTTTTCAGAGCGGTGTCACCCGGTACTGTTCATTCTGTGTGCAGGGGGGGGGCTGTGCCTGTTAAATAAACAGGTTCTCTCCACTTCTCTCCGAGGAATCCTTCCCGAACCGGCTGGGGAGAGGGACCGTGTGGGTTTGCTTACTGGAGGGGCCCTCCTTTGGAAACTGTCTACCAAATTTGCCCTAAACCAGGACAACTACTATGTCAGTTCCTTCAGTTTTACACAAATTCATTTTTACTTAGTAAATGATAAAGTATTTTCTTTAGGTAACTCAATTCATGATTTGGGTTTTTCTTCCTTCATCTAAGGTAGTAAAGAATGTGGGAAAATGACTTTTTGCAGCTGTATAGAAAACTACTAAACACTGGAAAAAATGTATTTGCAGTTTAAGGTTGTATACAAACACAGAGGAATGTGTGTGCATGTCCTGGGGCACTGGTAAAAATATTTTTCTTCTTTAGATGAAGTTAATCAGAAAAATATTATGAATCTGGGATATATCACAGGACAATATTATGAATTTGTGATTGGTCACAGCTGCAAGAGACTTTTTCAGGAGACATTAGGAGAGTTTCCACAATTCTAAACCCATATATATTGATTATTCTGAATATTTTTCATTACAAATACAATCTTTATTGACAAATAAAATTACCTGCTGTAGCAATGCACAGGGGACTGTACAGGGCAATCAGGTTTCGCCTACATTATCACAGTGCTTATTTATTTACAGAAAAATCTGCATGCATGCCTTCAATTTGGTTTACATAAAGTATTTACAGTGATTTCACTTCAAGAATTTAATTGATATATATATATATGTGTAACTTAGGGGTAACATGCTATTTTTCACTGGTCCTCTTGAACAACAAAATATTTAGGACATTCCAGATACTTATTTTCACATGGCAGTCTTTTTTTTTACTCTGTGAAACTGACAAAATGCTGTTGTGCTCAGTGACATCTTAGGAAATGCCTTTGCCTTCTCCAGGTTTCTGAACTGTGGTGAGCCACTCAAACTGAACGTGAGGCTGAGCTGAGATGTGTATAATAACCAAAATAACTCCAAGTTCCTTTGTCTCTGTGGTAGCTGTGTCTTGGGTCTACCCCAGAAACTTTTCCTGGCACAACATTGTCAGCTGCAGACATTTGGAAATTTTTTTATGATACTGTTTAGACACTCAAGGGCCTAAAGTAGACACAGAAATTCTGAACAAAGAAGTCTCTCTTTCTCACGTAGCTTATTTTCTGTGGGAACGTGGTATCTGCTATGTCCAAAGAAACATATTTTTATCGCTAAAAGCTGCATCTCCTTTTAGAGCTTTTGCTGAGATAGATGTGTTAGCAATCCCCCTCTAGCTTAGTCTAGCCCTTAGCAGTATAAAGCAATTAAAGATAATCCTGGCATGCCTTGAAAAAGGATAATGTTTTCTGCAGCTCTTTTGTTCATGATTTTCAGGTGTGTGCTTTTCTCTACTGCCCCTGCAGATCGTGTAATATAGATTGCATACTGATAATGCAGGCTGTTATCTGTAGGTGTTCCTAAATAATGAATAGCCCACTGTAACAGCTTTTCTTACAAATAACTAGCAAAATCTGGCTTCAGTCTGTTTTTTGAACAAAATAATTTTTAACATTTCTAAAATAGAAGCCTACCTCTAGGTTTTGAAATCCATTTTTGGGCACCTAAGGGTGTCTTTCAAGTTCCATTCATTTTAACTTTTCAATTATATTTAGTCCAAAAATTGAGATATTTCTTTAGACTACACTGTGCCTGGACAAGCACAAACTATTGTCCTGAAGTGTATTGGATATGTATGGTCTGTTTTTAATTAGCAGGCTGTCAACAGAGGTGGCTTCTACAAGAAGCAACTGGAACATTCCACCATGTCTGGCAGAGCCAATCCCTGCTGGCTCTGAAGATGGACATGCTTCTGGCCAAAACTGACCCAATTAGATGTTGGTAATGCCTCTGTGATAACAGATTTAAGAAGAAATCAAAACAAAGGTGGTCACGCAGTTTTAATTCCAGCCAGAGAAGAGGAGGAGGTGAAAACACAGGAGCAGAACAACATGGCAACACCACAGCCGGTAGAGAAGGAGGGGCAGGAGGTGCTCCCAGCACTGGAGCTGAGATTCCTCTGCAGGCCATGGTGAAGACCATGGTGAAGCAGCTGTGCCCCTGCAGCCCATGGGGATCCATGGGGAATGCAGAGATCCACACACAGCCTGTGTGTGCCCATCCTGGATGCCTGGAGAAGGCCATGGTGCAGTGAGAGTCCTGAAGTAGCCTGTTCATGGAGGACTGCACCCCGTGGAAGAGTGACCCACACCGCAGCAGTTTTGGGAGACTCTTGCCCATAGGATGGGCTCACATTTAAGCAGTTCACAGGAAACTGTTTTTCTCATGTGTGAGAAGTTTGCGGAGAACTGTCTCCTGTGGGAGGGACCCAATGCTGCAGCAGAGGATCAACTTCTCTCCCTGAGCAGGAGAAGCCATGGATGGTGCACTGACCATCACCCCTATTCCCTGTCTCCTTGCGCTGCTGGGGTAGGCAGTAGAGCTGGGAAGGAGAGAGGGGTGGGGAGAAGGTGTTTTTAAGGGTTTATGTTACTTCTCATTATCCTGATTTTGTTAGTAAGAAATTATTTTCAAATCTCTACATTGAGCCTGTTTTGCTCTTGGTGGTGTTTGATCAGCAAACACTCCCAGTCCTTACTTCAATCCATGAACCCTCCAATGAATTTTCTCTCCTCTGTCCAGCTGCAGAGCAGAGTCAGTGGGTGACTGGTGGGTGCCTGACATCTGACCTAGGTCAACCCATGACATAAAGCTACAAGGACCCTTATAGAATATTTCAGTCTCCAGGGAAACAAATCTAGGCGTGACATTCTGTATATATTCCTTTGTTACATATCCATATGCGAGAGGAAGACAAATGCTGGATGATAGCTCATACGGAAACATGTTTTGCTCTCTCTCGAGTGTGAGTGTATGCCTCTATCACAAATTTTGTTTTACCACATCCTCTGGGAATTACTATGGAACATATTTGTAATGTGCAGGGTTGGTGAAGGTTCTGTGTTTCTTTTTAGCTTGAGGTTGCTTTAGCTACTTTCTCAGCAGCAGCTCCCTTGATATTACTGGCCATGACTGTACATAGTAAGAGGAATCTCAAAACAGGGGGGAACTCAGTGTGTTTAGTAACAATTTTGCCCATTAATCCAGCACCTGTCCTTTGTTCTATCAATGTGACTCGTGGTTTCTTTCAGCAAAGACTAATTGCTGAAAAAGATGTAGTCATTCTGCTCTGTCCTTTATTTTAAACTAAAGCTTTAACTTTTTGTAGTCCTTGGTGCTTAATTGATCCACATTTAACAGAAGACTTTCCTTATGGAAATTATGCTTGCATTGACAGATACTGTGAATAATTCAGGATAAGTGAGAGGAGCAGATTCTAAATGATAGTTTGCACAATTGAAAATTGATGATCAGAATTTCTTCAAACTCTAATCTACCATCAGATTGGGCCAATTAAGTACAGCAGTGATTATGGCATCACTGTTTTCATTTGCTTGTCTTTCTATAACCATGATTCCGTAGGAACATAAAAAAGGACATAATGTCCTTTATTTTTTTTTCTTTGTCACAGTCTTGCCTCTGTCTACCCAAGGAATTATTTCAATACATCATTAGCCATCTTGGAATTAATTTAAAAGTTCTTCCTGGATGATCATAAGGGATTTCAGCACATTTAATTTATTGATGCTTTTCTCTGCGATTCTCATTGGACTAAAACACATGCCATATGAAAAACCCTTCCAACCACCCTTGTTTTTAAAAGAAAGCATTGCAAATTATATTCTTTTTCATTCCCTCCAAAGTTTTAACACAAGCACAAGTGTCTCAGTTGGAGTCAACTTACAGCATATATATATATATATACTAAGAAGAAAGGAAATCAAATAACATAAATCAAGTAAAAAGTGAAATATCAGAGAAAAAATAAAAATGTCAGCATTTTCATTATATATCTCCTTATTTTTAGAGGTTTTATTCCATGTTAAAAACTAAGACTAAAACCTGACATATGAAATATGACATTTCAGTCTAGAAATAATTTTATCTCATATATATTGCTAATAGTTAATTTGTGACATTTTGATAATATTATATGATTGAATGAAAGGTGACATTACAAGCTGGAATCATTTCAAGAATTTAGATAAATGTTAGCATTAAAAGCATCTGTAAGAGGTATATGACATCTTTAAATTCAGGTTTCTTGATAAGTTTTGGGGTTTATGTTTGGAACTCCAGTATATTTATTTTTCTATCACTATAGTATCACTTAGTATTATTGTTATTGTATGTTAGCTTTAGACTGTGCTTATTGTGCTTTACAGTCAAGTTGTTCTCACAGTTAATGAATTATATGTGTACATGTATGTACATAGTATATGATGCTTGACAATATGGTCTCATTTGAATTCCATTTTCTTTTCCAATAATCCTGTATTTGACTGCTGTATTGCTGAAGAGAACCCAGGATATTAGAAAAACCTTCTGGTGTGTTATGAACAGAGCCATCACGTCTCACAACATGAGCATGAGACTTAGACAAGTGGCATTTGGTTTGCACCTTTTCACAGTAACACTTCTCTACCATATGTTTTTACAGCACAAAACCAGATCATTTGTCATACTTTGTGATCCCACATGACAATCACAACTGCATGCCTCAGCTGTGATCTGTCAAACCATTATGCCTGTCACATGGGGGTCAGAAGAAGAAGGAATACCTTGCTGCTGTGACTCAGCCAGAGGGAAGAAGGAAAGAGGTCAATGCAACATCTCAAAGGAGTTCCACCACAGGGTACCATTACCCATCTCCAAGCAAGTGCTATTACACTCTTTCACCACTTGAATGTCTTGAAGAAAAATTTCAGTGGCCACTGAAACATATTTTATTTACATGCAATCCCTTAAAGAAAAATGCTCGTGCAGATGCGCTACAGGGCTTTGAATAGAGTTTCAAATTTTCATTGTTGAAACACGACAAAAACTTCCATCTATTGATCCTTTGGCAGAAGTTGAAACACAAACAAGGAATTTAGCTTTCCACAGAATATTGAAAGTACAGTTTGCTGTGCAGATTAACACATGATTGCTAGCATAGCTACGCATCCATTGTTCACACTCCCTGGAGAATGGCAATCAAATATTTTGGTTAAACATGGCAGACAGAATTCACAGAGAAGCAGATAAACACAGAAAATTTCTTTCTGCCAACTCAAAGAAGCAATATACGTAATCCTGAGATGTCTGATCATATTCCTAGTTTTGTTCTTCATCAGTTAACATGTCCTGCATTTACCTTTTCCCTCCAACTGTATACACAATAATACTTTTTCCTTTATGATAAATGTTACTTCCTTGGCTCCAAAGTTTTCCTTTGAAAGGTCTGAAATACTCTGAACCTACTTGGTAATTACATGAAAGTATCAGTTAATTCACATTTATTCTTTTGTTCCTTAAAGTATACACATATATACATAAAAATTAAAAAGAAAAGCAAAAAAAAAAATCCTCCTAAACCCCCCAGAACGAAACAAAAAAAAAAAAAAAAACCAAAAATCCAAAAAACTCACAAACAAACAAACAAACAAAAAAACCCCTCAAACAAAGAAACAAACAAAAAAGGACAATTCAGACATACCTTTAAAAAGTCCATGTCTCTAAAGGACATCTGGAACTCGTTTCTCAATTAATGGCAAACTGCTGCCAGTTTGTCACTATACTCCCCTACATTGCCTCAATATAGGAGAGTATAGTGAGTCACATGTTCTTTGCTGCATGAGTATTTCCATGTTCCTGATCATTCAAAATTGTTGGGTGAATTCTAAATAATTCAAAACCCTTTTGGTGTGAGGATTTAAACTGCTAAGTTTGGTAACTCTGCAGTGCTTTTTTCAGAAGAATTTAGCTGATTAAAAAAAATACTATTGTTATTGCAAATAATCCAAACAATTAGTCAAAATAATGTAGAGATGTTTTGATATTTCCAAGTAAATGTCTAGAACACAGACAGACATTTCAAAGAATAAGAAGTGGAAGGCAAAAGGAGCTTTACAGACCTAGACAGATTCAGTGTCTCTCTACTGTTATCAATATAACTGATCCTGAATGATCCTGTGCTGAATGAAGGACAGTTAACAATTGAAAGTCACCAGAATTCCTAAGATACACAACTTCTGTCATTTTCTTGTCTGCACAAATAGAAAAAAATCTTCAGCGCTCTTTTGAGTCCTGCTGGTACCACTATTGAAAACTCTTCTTACATGCTTGTAATTATTCACCTGTTCCTTAGGTATTCCTATTTTCTGAACTGTAGTCATCAAAATAATCCTTTAAATAAGCACCTGGTTACTTTATAAATTCTATATTGCCACTTACTATGTGTTTGTACAGCACCGTCAACACAGTCCCTTATTATTATTGCAATTTGTGCAATATATTAATATAAATTCAATTAATTACTATTTCCTGCAAAGGGAAATAAAATTGATAGCATGCACCTAGCCTGACAGAGCTCAAGAAGCATTTGGACCATACCATAATTCTTGTGAGTCCCTTCCAACTCAATATATTCAGTCACTCTGTGGTTCTGTGAAGTAAAGACATGGGAAATTTCCTTACAAGTATTAACTACAATGTAATATCCAGGTATCTCAAGAGACAGACTCCTTCACAAAGACCTTTCCTCTGTCTCCTTCAGATACAGAAACACACAATATAAATAAATCCTTATTGCATCAATGAAAGGTAATTACACCTTCAGTGGCATCAACAAAATTTGAGACTGAAACACCTGCATGCATTCAGTTTGTGATGTATTAGCCATTTAGGAGACAAATATGAGATAGGTCACAATTAAGGTTGTGACTACTTTGTTTCTTCTAACCTCACTTGCCCTTTGATTTTAGGATATCAAATGATTAATTTGACTAGGCACAACCAATTAACTCCTAAATTGTTGTTGGTGTTTTTTTTTTTAAGCACTGATGTCTGACCTAGGATTTGTTTCAATGATGTGAGAGACCTACAGCCAAACCTTGATATAATAATTTAGGGAGCCTTCTAAAGCAGGGAAGGAAATACCTAATTGATGTCATCTTTCAATAAGATGGAGGTGCCTGGAAAATTAAGACAAAAAAATGTAAAATTTCCAGTTAATTTCCACTACTTATTCTTATACCATTAAAATTTATATAAATGATAACATATGCCAATAACTGAATTTTTTCAAAATGAAAGCATAAATATTTTCAGAGAACTTGAAGGAAATAGCTGTTGATCAGCTTTGAACTATAACCAGCTGTAAGACCAGTCAGTCTTTAATATGTATTCAATTCCCACCTCAACTTCAGTTCCACATACTAAATCCATACATATGAAACCACCCTGTCTTTCATCAACGAACATGCAATAGCCTGACCTATTTTTCTTAATATATTCTTCCTTTTCATTCTCACATCTTATTTCAGCTTTGTCTGTATTTTCTTACTTGTCACATGTTGTATTTCATTAAAAAGCTGCTTGAAAGTCCAGGTAAAGAAGCAGAAGAGACTTTTGCACAATGTCCATAGATGTTTAATTCAGCCGCGGCATAGGTGTTCTCTCTCCGACCCCGTCCTCCTCCAAGGTCCGCCCTCCCCCCCCCCCCGGGGCTTCCCAGCAGTCCCCACACAGCACCCAGGTGAGGCCCAATCAGAGAAAAGGGCCTGAGGGCTCAGGAGCCCATGCACAGGAACAGGGGAAGAAGCCAGTGGGGCACAGGGACAAGGGAAGAAGCCAGTGGGGCACAGGGGCCCATTAGGGCCCCCACAACTCCCCGTTTTTTACATTATTAAGAAAGCTTTTCTGAAGGATTAACACAACCTGACAAAAACATAAGACAACTTTAAACAATTCTGAGTGTCCAGTGTCCAAACAGATTTCTAAGAGCTGGCAGGAGGGATATGGTGTTTTAGCACGGTTTTTCAGGAAACTGAGTCCGGAGAAGGTTTCGGCTGTGATAGACTCTGCACAAGGCAGCTCAGGTGGTGGTGTGCCTGTTGGAAACTCCAAACAGAAATCATTACTTCAAAGACAAAAACATGGGGTGGTTACTTTAGGGACATTTCTTTTCTTTGTCTCGTAATCATGCTCCCTCTGGTATTATGGAGGAACTCTGGGGAAAGGGATTAGTAGTTGGTGGAATCATAAAAAGGGGGTAATAGGACAACGGAAAGGAAAGGGGAAAAATGGGATGGGGCCAGGAAGGCCACAGGAATTGGGGAAGGGTGTTGGAAGAAGACGGACTTATCAGACTGGAAGGTTCTTTCATTATTGACATGGGCTTTCGAATGCAGGACAGCTCGCCCATGTTCTGTGCTCTTCTTGCTTTTAGGCTGTTGCTGGGGCTTGATGGTTGCTGGTTTCCTTGGTAGGTGTGTGGAGAACTTCTGTATTTTGTAGGTTTGTAGTCTGGTGCATGTTTGCTACCTTGAACTGCAACTCCACCAGGTCCTGTCACGTCCGCTGCTTGGGGGCCTTTCCTTCCTTGTATTATATTAAATTCTATAATTTCTCCATCTCCTAGACTGTGGAGATATTTTCTGGGGTTATTCTTTTTTATAGCAGTCTGATGAACAAATACATCTTCTTGGTTATCATTCCGGGTTATGAAACCGTATTTGTTTTTTACATTGAACCATTTTACTGTCCCCAAAACGTTCATGGCAAGGACTTTTTTACTTTTGCTAGGGATTTTGTGTTGGTGTTGCTGGACGCGATGCTGGTGCGTTGCTGCGTGCAGTTTGTCCCGCTCCCGGCGCTGGGCAGCTCCGCTGGGCGGACCCTCCCGGGCGTCTGTCTCAGCCGGTGTTCGCGGGCGGAACCAGTGGGGGGCTCTCGGAGCAGTGGCAGAGGGCGGGCGGCGGCCACGACCTCTCCGCCAAGACTGCGGCTCTGAGCCATCCCGCTGCGGCGCTGTCCGCCCCCCCCACGACAGAGGCTTCGCGGGCCCGCGCGGGGCTCCCGGAGCAGTGGCGGTGGGCGGGGCGGGGCAGCCTCTCCCGCCCCGCGGCAACGGCGCTCCGGGTCTGTGCGGGGCCCCTGGAGCAGCGGCGGAGGGCGGAGGGCGGCGGCTTTGCCAGCTCTGCGGCTCTGAGCCATCTCCCGACGGGGCTGTCCTGCGCCACGGCAGCGGCGTCTCAGGCCCGCCAGTCTCACTCGCTTGCCGTCGGCTCGAGGGGGCACTGGTTAGCGAGCATCGGCTAGCTCGCTCTGGCTCTGCTGGGTGGCAGCGGGGCGGCCCTGGGCTCTCCGCGGGGGGAACAGCCGCAGCGCGGCTCAGAGCGGCGGCAGCCCCGTCTGAAGGGCTCTGACTCTTGCTACCCCCCGCCACGTCTTGCGGTGTTATAGTAACCCGGGTGGACGCGTCCGTCGGAGGGGGCGTGGGGAGCAGGGGGCAGAAGGGGAGACCCCGCGGCCCCTGCCATGCGGTCTGCGCCATCTTGGGCAGCGGGAGTACAGACGGGAGAACCCCGGGGGAGCGGTTTTCGGCTGATGTCTCTCCCCAAGGGTCACAGCGCATTTTAACAGCATACCAAATAAAGAACACAGTTCTGTGTTAGCTCTTGACTTTTCATGGAGCACTTGTAAAAATTCATCGGTTAAGAGTAAGTTCTGTGAAACATGAGGAAAATGCTTAAATAATAACTGTAAAGAGTACTTCAAGTCCTCATCTGACGACCAAAAGTTTTCTTGAGGAAAAGACTCTTTAAGGTAGAGGTAAATTTCTTGTTGTGCGTGGGTGAGGGATGTCTCCATCTAGCTCAGTCTCTTCACAACACTGAAAAGTAAGGAGGAAGGAACTAAAATCTGAAACTCACCACAATGGGGTAGGAAAATCGGGGTTTGTCCGGTTGGGTCGCCATTGTTGTATTTCATAAAAAAGCTGCTTGAAAGTCCAGGTAAAGAAGCAGAAGAGACTTTTGCACAATGTCCATAGATGTTTAATTCAGCCGCGGCATAGGTGTTCTCTCTCCGACCCCGTCCTCCTCCCTGGTCAGCATCCCCTTCCCCCGGGGCTTCCCAGCAGTCCCCACACAGCACCCAGGTAAGGCCCAATCAGAGAAAAGGGCCTGAGGGCTCAGGAGCCCAGGCACAGGAACAGGGGAAGAAGCCAGTAGGGCACAGGGACAAGGGAAGAAGCCAGTGGGGCACAGGGGCCCATTAGGGCCCCCCACAGTCACATATAGTCCTAACTATTCCCTGAGTTTTCCATACCTTCCTTTTCCCAATTGATTCCATATCTGCCATTATTTATCTTCACAACTGCAGAGCCACAGCCCCATCTCTCATCTCACATCAACTTTTTTTCCTCAATATTTTTTGACACCATCACCACGCTTTATTGCTTCTCTTGCTCACATTGCAGCCTAACATCTTTAGCACTTTAGTTTTATCTCCTCATTTTCCCAGACTCTAGTTCTTTGCATGATTTTACTTGTTCATTTTATGGGCTAAGTTCTATTCAGGCAAGAAACATAGTATAATCATGTATGTTGGCAGGTTATTGCTGTCGGTCATCCTAGACAGGGGGGATAAAATTGCTATTTTGCATTAGTTTGCCTCCATTTGCAAAGACAATATTACCTATGTTGTCCATGGTGTAATGAAAGAACCACAGCATCATAGAAATTGTGTTGGAAATACATCTCTGAATGCTAGAGAATAGATTTCCTCCCTGAGGGCATTCTTTGGGAAACTTCATTCATACAGGCAAAATGATGGACAGCTCACTGAGAAACTGCTTAACAGTTTCTCTCCAAAGATATCTTGTGTTTTACTATGATTAGCTTCAAAAATAATTAGATTGAGTTAAAGTAACCCCAAGACTGGTTTTTACTGTACTCCAGAAAAATGAGAAAGATTCTTAGGCAGAATAAAATTTACTTACCTTATTGTATATTAAGATTGCTGTCTTACATGAGACAATCAAAGTGAGTTGAATCAAGGAGAAAGTTTACAGATTAAAAAATGTTACCTGTTTAATATTCTAGGATGTTTTAATAATGCAAGTGTTCATAATAAAAATAATTGATTAATTGATTTTTAGCTCTCTTTTAAATATTGTTTATAAATTAGGGACTTTGCAAATCAAGACATTTTTGAAAACAAATTTTTTATTTTTGCAACTTGTTCTTCTGTAAATTTTCTTATATTTTATAAGCACTTCGTGACTTAAGACCAAAGCAAAAATTTCAGTTATTTGAGACCATTTCCAGACTGGAAATTTCCAAAAATATATTATTTCCCTTCAGACATATTTAAAACTAATCCCTTTCAGACTATGGCAGTAGGTTAAATTAAGCTAGAATTAGTACTCCTGACAAGAGAAGAAACGCTATAAAGCTTTGTATTTTGACCTTTAAAATAATAGTTAATTTCAGCTTAAGCAGATGCTTCAAGCAAGACTGTATTTAGAGGATACGAATTGTTCTGAAAACCAGGAGATTGTATTTGACTTAAGCTTATTTGCCATAAAATTTGCTTTGTTGCTTGTCAATCAATCTAAACAAAGCTGTGTGAACAATCTGGGTCTCTATCAGACTGCCTCTGTTTTCCAGGTTCTGAGCCACTGAGTTTGTCAGCTACTTACTTGCAGTGGGACTGGAAACTGCCATGGGGCCTTTACTGTCAATCTCTTAAATGTATGAAAAGAAGGTTTGAAAATTGTTGAACATGGCTTATTTTTACCTATTAGCTTTCACACTCACATGCAGAATTTTCTTTCTGGTATGACCATTTCTATCTTCTTATGCCTTTTGGAAGTTACCAGTAAAAAAAAGGCTCAGTTAACTCCTGGTATAGAAATCTGCCTAGCAGCAGCCCAGGGAGCTGCTGCTTTCATAACAGCTAATGGCTTGTCTAAAATTGTTATGACTTTCTAGAAAGGTAGAATTTAATGTTTGAAAATTAGTACAGATTTTTTTTTTTTCAATTTATAACGTGTTTAAAAATAGTAACTGCTTTATTTTATCACAAACAGGTGGTTTGGACTATATTTTTCTAGATCTCATATTCAGAAGTCACTTCCTCCTGACGAGATTTACCTTTGGTAACAGAGATGACGTATTTGATTCTTCATCTGAAATGTCAAAAAAAATTTGTGCCGATGTAGGTGTATCTTCAGATACACATCTTTCTTTTTTAGAGTGGGACCTGTATATTTACCATTGCTTTATCTTGCTGGTTGCAATCACAGTTTATATACACTAAAGGACCTAGATCTTTAATTCCTACTATACCACTAATTTTTCATCTTTTCTCCTTCCTGTGCCATGTAGTATTGTATCTGTTTAGTAGGCAATTTTATAAAATTACATGTTTTCTATCCTCTACTATTAAAAGCCAGGGCCAGGTGGCTTCTTATCTTGTTTCATCTCTAGATTCCACTGTAAATAGTCAATAATGAGTAGCATTGCAAAGATATAATAGCTGATGTCATAATCATGTGATTATGAAATCAGCTACATAAATAGAAGAATAAAAGAATATTTTAAATGTAAAAACAAATTCAGTGTGTGAAGAAAACAATCTAAAAGAAGAAATCATGTTCAAATATTTTTTATACTTTCATGCTCTACATATAAGAAAATAAAAAGATTTATTTTTTCCTAATTCCCCTGATCTGTAGAACATAGTATTATCTTTTGCTCTCCAGTCTAGTCATACCAATTCCCCTGGATCTGGAAAGTTATCATAAAACAATTGATGTAAGAAACCTGATAACGTATGGACTTGTGCAGTGGAAAATGAGCTCACAACCAAAACTCATAGGCTAAAAACTCATATTAAAAAAAATCTGCAAAATCTTTTCCCAATACTCTTATACATTTCTAGAACTTGATATCACTTTGAAGAATGGACTGAATAATAGAAAATGTCAAAGGTAAAATGTTGCAGGTTTCTGAAGACTTTCTGTATTGGAATACAAAAAGATAATAACTTCTGTTACCAATCTACATATGCATAGATTGAAGAAGCAGAGCACAGTGCTCCCTGAGGAAATAAAAATCAGTGAAGAACTGACAGTCAATAAAAGCTGGAGTCAATCACCCTTTGTAAGGTACATTCCTAGTATTCAAAAAGCTTAGGAAGTGTGTTTACTCCTTGAAAGTTATGCAATTTAAGACTGCTGAAAGGGTTATTAAAAAAAAACCCAAAACCCAGAGCTCTAAATATAAATCACTGAATGGAGAAAATATTGGAGCAAGAAAAATAAACTTGATCTCAAGAAAGAGCTATTATCACAAGAATACAATGTTCTGAACGAATCCATAGAAATCACTTGTTTTGCAATAAGATTCTACCATGACTCCCAGGTTACAGTGTGCTACATAAAATCTTTTACAAGCAACAGTGAAGGCTAATGCTGCTACTGAAAATTATTTTTAATGAGTCCTGAAGTGTTAGTTTAGGTCAGTTTCTCATATTATTCATAAACTACAGTAAAACAGACTGAAATTTAATTTGAATTCAGGGTTCATTAATATTTCGTGTAGATACCAATTCTTAACAAGCTGGTGAGTTATAGGGTACATGAGACTTTAAAAAAATGCTATTTTGTGGCATATTTCCATAACTGCATTAAAACTTACTGCTACTTGGCTCATTTCTCAGGTTACTGAACTTGTAAATTGATAGAAAAAATTCCTTATGAAAAAGCAAACACAAAATCATACCCAGTTGTCTGGCAATAAACCATTTTTTTGTTTATTATAATTAGGCAAAATCAAGATATTAAATATGAGCTTAGTCATAAGCTCACTTCACTTTCGTCCAACTGGAATTTAAATTAAGACTGTTTCATCTGTCTTTCCAACTGCATATCAAATTAAGGTGTCAAAAAAAGGGAAAATTGTTCCTATTAAAAAAAACCAAAACAACCCATCAGAATATCCTGTATTCTTACCAACAGGCAAGAAATAAACCAGTGAGACCAAATGGTAAATTTCAATAAAGTATTTCAATCCCAAAATTGTTTCTCAAAACTAAAAAAACCCTGATGATCTTGGAGGTAGACATTAAGAACATTTAGAAAAAAAAACTAAGTATCTTAAACTTTTAAAATAAAATGCTGTGCATTTCAGTAATCTCATATACCCCTGGAGACAGAAAGAAAAAAATAAGCTTCCTTTTTTTCCCTTGTCTCATTACATCTAATGTTACAAGTCTACAAAAAGTTCAAGGTGCTGATAGATTAAAAGGGCATTAAAAGGGCAGTTAAGCCAGTTAGAGCAGATAAACACATTGTCATGGACATAGTAGATGATTTTTCTTTTTCCTTTCTTTGTTTTTTTCTCTTTTCCCCCTTTTTTTTTCCTGTTAATCTCTACAGCTGATGATGCAGACAAACCCTGAGGGCTCAATTCAGTTTTTCTAAACCAGTATTAGGTACTTGAGGGTTCTTGGGTCAATCACAGGGGGCTGAGAGGTGAACCGGAATTGTGTGGGGGTTCCAGCCCTTCCACAGAGGCAGCTGGAGACCAGGACACACTGACAGGGATGAGGCACAGAAGTTTCTGTTTAGACATCTGACAATATCATCATATTCCTGTTCCTCTCTGGTGATAAAATTACTGTGACAAGCTTTACCATAGAACTTCAGGTGGAGTTAGGGCTTACTGATCATCTGCCATGTGCCCAATTGTTTTTTTTCATTGGTTTACTCTGAGATTTGTTGAGAAGACAATTTTAGGGAATCTTGCTTTTGACAAAAATAGATCAATGATATATCATCAATACTGTAATATTTTTTTTTCTATTCTGCTGAAAGGTCAGGTGAACTAGACAAAGTAACTTGGACACAGGGTATTAGTTATTGACCATCTTTGAACAAAATCAAACGCCTCTTTTTAGTTCTTTTCTGTTCAGCAATGCAAAATGGGATCAAAAGCTGGAGCACAATGAAAACACCAGAGATTTTAATATTGAAAACTACCCTGACTGAAGCATATTACCTATTTAGACTGTTTTGGAATAGAATTCCATTTGTTTAAAGTAATCTAACTTTTTGTTAAAATGGATACCAGCATTAACAGGAAACATATTTGCTCCTTACTTATCCTTGTTTAGTCATTTGATACAATTCTTACAGAATAGCAGAATCTGTAAACAAACTGTGCAGAAATATTCTTATTTAAACTAGGATACTTAAATCCAGTTGAGCAAAAGCTGATACATGTACTAAAATACAGTTTTTAAAACTAAACTAAACATGTTTGGCAAGTTTTGTTTCAGAACTCCAAATATATGGTAGAAAATTAATATAAAGGTAGACAAGTGTACTCGTCTAAAAAACATCTGAAACGTCCTAATGCCATGAAAATATGCAATGGATAAATTACTTAACCCTCTCCTCCCAAAAAGATAGAACAACAAAAGCAAGAATGTCTATAACTTAGTAATATTCTATTAACCTGGTTGCAGAGAAAATGAGAAAGGGCAAATACACGGCCTTTTCTAATGTAGGATTTTTTTTTTTTTTTAAGATTGCATTTTTTTAAATGAAAAATAACATTGGAAGCTTGGGGGAAATATGCATTGGCAGCATTTTGTTCAATTTCCTTGGCAATGCTTTGTCCATCTCAGTAGCATGAGAAAATGAGATGAGAAGACATTTTTAATGAACTTTTGTCCTGAAGTCACTTGCTCAGTTATAATCGTTAAGTATTTTCATTAATTGTATTTTCATTTTATATTATGTGAGTTTCTAAATATATTTCAGGGAAAAAAGAAAGATGTCCTTGACACTATTTACACTAATTCTCAAGTTAGTGACCACTTCAAAATAACATCATGCAGTTGCTATTAAAATGTAGTTCAGAGTTTCAATAGACTGCTTGTGCCTGACAACTAATTTTTTTGTTGCTCCCTTGGGGAGTTGCTAGAAACAGTCTTCAATGTAGATTCATCCTGTGACTGAAGCACAGAAAGGAAAAGCTGAAAAATGAGCAATGGGAACAGCTTGCTGATGAAGTTGAATGAGGAGCTAGTAATGATATTGATGACATTACTAATTACTTAGCAGGCAGAATTCAAAATGAGAATTCATTTGTCATCGTGATATCATCAATCAGCTTTCTATTGCCTTGGGTAATAGGTTTGTGCTTGCTTGGTGCAAGATAAACTTCACTTTTTTAACTCATTTTGGTTTGTGCATATGTACTTCTTAATATTTGTGTTTGAATATTTTACTCTTCCCTGCACTGCTTCCTGGTTTTTTAAGTGTCCTGTTTCAAAGGTTGTGTATTTTGCACTTAAATCAGAGAATTAAAAACAAGACAATCTCTGCCCCTCAAAACAAGCAAATTTTCAACAGGTTTTTGTACAAGGATCATAGCCTAAAGTAACATCCATCCCTGATACAAAAGGAAGCCTATTCAAATTTTACACTTAAAAAAATTCAGATAGATTCCTAGATATTTTAAGAAAAAAATTGAAGTAAGAATATGCAAATTCCCCTAATTTGGGGATAGAGGATCAAAAGTCATAGTTCCTGAGTCCTTGAGTAAAAAATATCTCTGGGTATTGATTTAGGCTTTTCAAGCAATCCAATATTCCTAATCCTTCAGCCTGTGAATCAGTATCATAGTCCCAAGAGCCTGGAAGCTATACTATCTCCTCCAAACAGCTGAGATTCCTGGCTGAGTCACCCTGTTGGAAAGGGAGCTGGCCAGACTTTACTGATTGTGCACTCCAAGATTTTCCTCTCTCCAGTCCAACTTGGCATTTCTGTCTTTTTCATCTGCTTTCTAGATCCTTGAATTCTTGCCTTGTCTTTCACAGGGACACTTTCCACTTTTGTGGGCATACACTGTGATCATTAGTGCTTTGCTGTGAAGTAAGTAAAGCGAATATTTGTTTACTCACAAGGGAACTGCTAACTGTCCCCTTGGAAGCCACCAAAGCAGTCAATGACTTGCCCTACCATGCCTATGTCATGGCAGTAGGAATTAACCTGAGAGGGTTAACCTGAGGGTCCCAAATGAAAATGTGGGATCTGCTGGCCAGCTGTATTTGGCCAAGGAAGTAGTGATCTGAATCAGCAAGTATATTGTCTTTTAATACGCTTATGGTACTATAGTCTAGTAATATATGCATAAGCTTAGAGGTACCCTCTAACTCATTAAACAACCTAATGGATCATCTGACAGTTGGAAAGGTTTTCTGTGTGATTGAATATTAAAGTGAATGTGTTAATTTGAACCTGTATTATTATGCCATGCCATTTGCACTGTTTTCTATCATTTTGATTAATGCCTAGATTGTGACTAACAAGTAGAAAGAATGAGGAATAATATGCATAAAACTGCAGTCTATGGATGTTCTTACCATTCTAGTTTGTGCATCTACTGAAACAAAATAAGTAAAAGTGGAGAGGGGGAAAAGTGATTATTTTGGCTTTTAATCTTATAAAATTTATAAGATTATAAAATATTGATTTTCTCTATCACTTCTACAAGATAGGAATGAAGGAGATTTTATTTAGTTGAATATCGCAATCACGAAAAAGCAATTTACATATATTTTAGTCAAAACCAGAGGAAAAATTCAGAATGTTCTTAGTATCTAGAAACATTTCCTGATTGAGCAGATTCTGAAGAATGAGGGTGATCCAATTCAGTGAGTTTATAATTGCAGTTTGGATTACATGCAGGCCATTAATTCTCCAGGACCCTTTGAAATACATTTGTAGCTTGTCATAACATCTCCACAGAACTGATTTTCATTTGCTTTATGTAGATTGTTTCACATTAAGTGGCATTTCAGAGAAGCTGAGTACTTTTTTACTTCTTCTATTTACAAAGGGTCATATTAAATAACAAAAAAGAAATATTACAAGAATTTAACAATTTAAAAGCATGTAATACCCCCTAAGGATACAATCACTAGGATAACTTTATATGTATTAGGTTGTACTACAGACAGAATTTTCAAAGAACACCACACTTCTACTACAAATTCTTGTGAAAATGGAAGAGACTTAAGCAGATTTTCTGTTTTTCTAAAACAGGCTGACTACTTAAGATAGTTACCCTGAGTAGAGTTCAGAGTATTGTACTGTTTCTCCTCTGAAAATCTGACTTTAGGAAACTCTAGAGAAAAGCAGGATGGCATCCTAAATCTCATCAGGATCATACATGGAGATATCATTCAATTAAATCTCTCAGAGGAAAGAGGTGTCTCTTAAAATGACAAAACGGATCACAGTAAATGAGAACTGCAGTTCCAGACAACTGGTTTGACGGTGCTTGAATATTGCATTACCAGCACACTGCCTTGCTCTGTACAGTGGCAGTAGAACAGACGTTCAAATTTTGGAACATTACCCCTGACTCTCCTGCATGGCTCTTTCCAGCAACTGCTATGAAAAGCTCTTTCAGAGGAAAGTAAAAAAATCCTCCACAACGCATGTGAGTCAACATTCTTGTGAGATAGGACAACTTTTAATAGAGACTTATTTTTCTGAATAAATGAACGGTGTTTTCCCTACTGTTTTCCCTACTTGTATGAGGGGAATGTGTCAATTATATTTGAAGGCAAGGTAATATTTGCCATTAAGTGCAGTTAGCTTAATCTGATAATTAGTTTTAAATATAAATGCAGTTCAGAAAACTACTTTTTATTATTATTTGATTTTTTTAATTTTCTCTCCTGAAAATTACTTTTCATAAAAGGACTCAAAATGGCCTTCCCTTGGTGAAATAGAAGATTTGGAGCAAGAAAAATTTCATCTCCATAGATCAGGCTGCCAGCCTTGTCAGAGGTTCCTATTGACAGAAGTCTACTGAAAAAAAAAAATTGGAGCAGAAAGGAGCAATTCTAGGACTCTTTTTAGGTTTCTTTTCTTTTTAATCTAGGAGTTAACTTCAGTTTGTGCTGGGAATAGCTTATTATTGTTAAATTTGTTCCTATTTTATAAGCAGAGGTAACTGACTTTGCTCTTTGAAAATACTCATTTGCTTTTTTTCTGTGTCATTATCTCTTCTTTTGGTTTTTGCTGAACACAAGAACTGGTACTCTAAAAAAGCTGTTGATTAATCTAATTCCATTTAATTAGATAAATACATAGCAGGGAAAACAGAAGAAGGAGAGGTCTTTGATCTTTTCAAGTTAGACTAAATGATAATGGAAATTTCTCACTATAGGTAAGAAGGTTGTTTCGGCCTCTTAAGTCTCTAATATTGTCAGTTTTTCAAAGGCACTTCCTAAGCTTTTAAGTTCAATTTAATTAAAATATATATCATAACAATTGACTTCCATTATTTCAGCACCAGAGAATCCTATCATGTTGTCATTACCTTATGTAAATGTATTTGTTTTACATAACGTGCAGAAATTATAGTACGGTCCATTAAAAACATATCTTTCTGAATTAGTGATAGATAAAGTGGTAGAGGTTTTAAAAATATTTCAATTCAACTTTCCTGTAATTGAGTTTTTTTCCAATTAGAAAGCCTATTCCTTCTATTTACTTTTTTTGTTTGGTTGGTTTTGTTTGGTTTCTTTTTTTTTTTTTTCAGGAAAACATATGAAAGATATTAATGAAATAGTATCACTTATTTAAATACCATTCTTTCCTTGAAAGCTGGAAGATTTCAAAATTAAGGTCACTACAAAAAAACCTCCAAAGCAAATGTTTTGCTCTGAGAAATTTTTAATAGACCTTAACACATTTTTAATTACTAACTGTCATGCAATGGCCTAATTATAATGGATATTTTTCTTTTCTATTCTACATGGCAGATACTTATTTGTGTTTAGCCTTGATTTTTTTCCCCAAAAATACTTCATTTATATCTTCTTTACTTTCAGCTTTGTGATTTTCTATTATTCCCAAGGAAAATTTGGCAGTAGATTGTCTATCAGTCTGTTAGTGCCATTGTTTTTGGATACACTGCTGATCATTGTAATCTCATAATTTCTTCAGGGATATACAGATTCTTTAGTAATACTTCTCCTTGATCCACCTTCTGCCTGAATTACAAGTTATTTGCCTAAGAGACAACATTGTTGTTTGGTTATTTTGCCTTGCCTGACATAACAGAGTCCTTATTTTCTGAAAATGTTGTACAGATTGGCAGTGACATTACAAATAGTATGAAGATAATATTTTTGTGTTTCTGGATTTTCATTTTCTTTTATTCATAACCATTGGACTTCAGATTCAGAGACTGTGCCATGCCACAAATAAATTATATTCATAATAAAATGAGTCTATTACACACTATGTTTTCCTGTACATTAATCTTGTGTAGGTACTGGTTTTTCACTGCATTTAACTGAAACACATTATATTGACTGATGAGTTTCAAAACTTATATTCAATAAGTTTAAAAAAAAATCTTCTTCAGTATTCAAATTAGTAAAATTACTAAAAATGAAGGTGACACTGAAAATTTTAAAAAATGTTTAACACTGAACTTATGTGTTCTATTTCCTCATATTTTTCCATTATTATACTGAAAGGTACTGCCTTTTGTACCTGGTTCAATGGTATTCTTGACAAGAAAAAAAAAAGGAAAACTTGCTCAGTTACTTTTCTGAGCTTCACAGAATGTTCCCACAAGTCCCTCGCTTTAATGGTGAGTAGGGAGCTTGAGAAGCACTTTCCAAAGTTTGACCAAATAAGTCCTTGATGTCAGGACTGATGACTATCCTTATGTAATTAAGCAGCTATAAAAACACAACAGAGAACACAAACTGAGCTGAGCTGAGGATAGCACCCAATCTTTTAGGTGAATTTTCCTGCAGATGAGTATCTGTTTTGTTTGTCCACCATGCACTGTATGTAATGTTCCTTTAAAAGACCTGCAAACTGCACCACGGGAAAATACCAGCTGCTTGCTTGCTTTGTCCTGACAGAGAGCCTCTGGAGGCAGAGGCAGGTTGCTCTTCAATTGGAAATTCCTAAGAAAGTCAGGAAAAGAGCAAATAAAGGAAGGATACAATCTTCTGGAGAATGGTTTGGGACAGAGAGATTGAGCCAGACACAAAGGGCAGGAAAGGTGTAACTCAAACAGGTAATTTAAGAGTCTTCTGAGAATGGGAAATGGACAGTTAGGTCTGCTATATAATGTAAAAGGAAAAAAAAAAAACAAAAAAAAACCAAAAAAAAAGGAAAACAACAACAAAACCTTTTATCGGGACCTACTTGGGACTGTGTGGAACGTGAGGCATGTGTTTTGCAGCCCCATACACTGCACACCACAACTACTTTTTAAACACTACTGCTTTCTTGGGAATCGAGTAGCTGCAGTTTGCCAGACATCCCAGAAGTCATTTAACATCAGTCAAACACTAAAGCATACAAACGTCTGGATTGCTGCAGCCCAGAATACTGAAAATCCCTTATCCAAGTATAAAAACTGTGGGAATTAATGGTAACACAGGGGCTAGGATTTTGCTTTCAAACTTCCAGTCCATTACATTTTGCCCAGCAGAACTGAGTTATCTTTATTCTTTTTGTTTTAATCATAATGAAATGCATCATTAGAGAATAAACCCCCCTTCCTATTCTTAAAAACCTTAATGTGAGGGGAAGATGAAGGAAGATTTACCTCAAAACTCTAGTGAAGCTAGAGAACTCTAGACTCCAGCAAGAGAGAACTTGAATACCACTTGTTAGAAACTAACTTAAATTGTCACAAGGGAAACCTCCCTTGTGACAATCTCTGTTTGCCAGTGGTTGGCGCTCACAAACAATATCCAGAGCTCACATATTGATTCATTGATTCATTTTCTTTAATTTTAAAGATTAAGGAAGAAATCTATTATATCAGGTCTTCATTCTAGCTATTGACTGGCCTGCTGTTGACAACACTGATATTTATAGAATATTAAGATATGTAAATGAGTACTGGGATATCTTGAAGTAGAGTTGAGGACGTTGCTGTGTCGTTCCGATCAGCTCTAGGGGGAAGTACAATTAAATCTGCTTCTCTGCTTAAAAAAATCTTAGCAAGTACATTTAGAAATCTGCCTTCTACTATTCCATACTCCTTTGCTGAAATGGAATCTATCCAGAGAATTTTCAAGTTGTTCCCAGAACTCTTTGGTGGGAGCAATCTACTTCCCATTAGATCTAACAGTGAGTGTGTGCCTGTGCTGCAGTCCCACATCTTTCACTTTCCTGCCTTCTTTTCTCTCTGTAGGTATTAAAGTAATTCTAGCTTCCTTACATGGCCCTTATGACTTTTTACCAGTTTCACCTATGACAAGCATATGATCTTGTGGTGAAATGCCTTCTTTGATTTGTGAGATAGGGCGAACAGGGAAATAAAGAGTGCAAAGTGACAGCTTTTCTTGTCCTGTTCTCAGCTTTTATTTCAAAGGGAGTATAAATCACTCTTTCACACAGACATAACAAAAAACATTGATTATTTCAGCAGCTCAGGCTGTCATCAAAAAGGCACAGCTACAATAACCTGGATCCCAGAGTATCTTAAGAATTTTGACTATTCTTGACTTTTAAAATATGCCACACTCTATAGATAGTCCCTGCAGTTGCGTTTTTCTGGAAATCATTGTGCTTCAGTCGTTGTTATAAAATACTTAACTACTAAGTCAATTTACATTCAAATTGCAAATTAAATACTTTTAATTTGACTCACTTAGTGGAACAAACACTTCTATCAAAACAGACAACATTTTCAGCCCATGAGCAAGTTATAAGCAAACGGAGAACAGCTCACAGGTGTGTCTCCCAAAGCATGCTCCTTTCACCACTGCCTGAGTTGCAATGTTGCCCTCTCCCTGCATGTTCAAGGAGAACGTGATCCATCCTTATAGTTTTCAAATCTCTTCAGTTTATGGATCCAAAATAATTTCCTGTCTAGATGAAGATCCTTGATTAGAAATTTTAAGCTTTACGGCACACATTGTTTTTCATTCTTATCTTTCAATTCTTAAAAATAGTCCACTGTTGCAATATTAGGAAATGGACCAGGCCAGAGACCTGATCCTTGGTATTGGACCTCAGTCACCAACATGAAATATTACTTATTTCTTCCAAATAGTGTTTTTTCAAATAATATCTGGCCAGGATTTAGGGTCCAGTACATCCCAAGAACTACCCTTAACAAGCACTTTACATGTAGTGTTCTTGTTCTGGAGATTTAGAGACTTTATTAACATCGACACGTGCCCCTCTGTGCCAGTTGGCCTCAGAAATTTTCCCAGACCTTTTTAATCTACTCACATTGGTTAAAAATTTGAAGAGCTTATATTGTAATCATTTATTGTAATACAGCCAACTTGCTGATTAATTCTTCCTTTGTTTCTTTTTCCTGTTCATGTTGTATGAGACAAAATTTTTAGATGGTTTAGTCTTTGATTTCTTACTGTGGTAATTTTGATTTCTGTTTTCCTTTCATTGTCATTGCAGTGAATTCAAAACTTGAAAATATTGATCTATTCAGACCCATATGTGTCATAACCTAATATGAGGAAATATGAGGCTTGTCAAAACATAAAATAAATAATTTTATTTTGAATACATAAATTGATAATTTTAAATATTTATTAGACATCCATCTTAAGAAACAGTCAAAAATTATTTGCACATATTTTGCTCTCAGAAAGCAAGAGGATTTTTAGAGAGAGCTGCATTCATTTTCCTCAGGCTTCATGAAAAAATCTTGCCCTTGCTATACAGTAGCAACTATTAGGAATGTTCTAAATTGTTTGGTTTGATTAAAGAGAACATTTCTGAGCCTCTCTACAGCAAGAACTACACTCATTAGAATAGCAGAACAAATTCCTATTTCCAAATGCAGCAAATCTATTTCAACTCTTCTTTAAATAGCAAAAAGTAGAAAGTGTTTTTCAATATTTGAAAACTTAAATGTTCCCTGCATATGAACCCCAGCTCATTTCATCAGTAAGCAAAATGAACAGTAGTGCATATCTGATTATAGAATGGTTAGGGTTCCCCTCTCTCTTGGGATTTTATATCTTTTTAATATGTATGGAGGAGGCCTATATTACCTACAGACCTGAAGCCTAGTGGAGTAGTCAAAGTATCTGATAAAATTTTAGAATTCTAATTTAAAAACCCATGATGACATAAATGATATATTTAGTTTTCTCATTAAAAGAACAGCTCAACTAGATGCTCCTGAATTACTTGTGGGATTACTTGCATTTATTTCAAAGTTATTTCTGAGCCCCTTTGATGTCTAGATAAATCCAGAGTACATCAAACAAAAACTTAAGTAGTAAGGCTCTCATACTGGTGGGTGTAGTAGAGACATGGGACAGGAACAAAAGTATGTGTAAATCACGCACATTCAATTTATCTTCTGTATGAAAATTGTATTAAATTGCATTTCTATATGTTTCTAGCCTATACCTTAAGCTGGAAAAGTTATCTTCTTCTATGTAATTACAGTTGAATAACAGAATTCAAGATAATGTACTAAGAACTACTAATTTGTGATATTTAGCAAAAATAATCATGTCTTATTACTGAAACACCTGATATAAACAATATTTTTACTATTAAAGAATCTTGTCATAGTTACTATTACATTTCTGGACATAAGAATAAACGGACCAAGAATTTTTCAACATAATAGCATGTCTTGCCCTTAAAAAATTAAAATATGGTTATGTTACAGAATGAAGGAATAATTTTGTCTTCTCAATAAAATATTTCTAAAATGGAATTTCTGATAAAGAAGGTTAGATATTTCCATCTCAAATAGCCAACTTTGTAATTGGATTTTTATTTATGTGACCACTATCTATGTGTCAAAATTCAATTTCCTGTTCCACGGGAAGATGATCACAACTTTAAGGTTCAGATTGTTCCAAGGCAAACCTAGTCTGTTTTATGGCTCTTTTTCACTTCAACATCTCTGAGCAGAGACTCCAGTTTCCAATTTGTGCTGGATGTAGCTTCCATACTATGGACTACATATAATTGCAGAGGGATAAAATTTTCCTGTAATGCACAGATTATGCCATCCTAGAATAGTCCATAGGTTATGACCTATATAATTAATCTAGAATAAAGGAAAAGCAGAATTTAAAGAATTATGCTTTGAAATTCCTCACATACTGATTGATTACATTGTTTATCTAACAGTTGATCCCTTTCTAACATATTATTATGGGATTAATTTTTATATTAAAGAAAATTTCATTTTATATATCCTCATGAACATTATCTAAAGGTTATGGAGCAATTCTCAAAGAAGGGAAGAGAAGAAAGAAATAAGGCAAATAGTTGATCAGCATTCTGTTTTATTGTGAAAATAACTATGAAATAAAAGGATTTGTACTTTATGCATAGGATTTTTTGTTGACATAACATGAGCATAAAATATTGAATGTTTCAGGATCTGCTCCAAAAACATTCCTCAGTGAATGTTCAGTGCACTAACAGTTCTTTCTCTGGGAGAAAAAAAGTTAGAATAAAAAAAATTAAAAAAACCCAAAGGGAGTAAAAGGAGAAAGAGGAAATTAGGCAGAGAAAGAAAAAGAAAGAGGAAGGAGGAAAAAGAAAGAGTAAGGAGGAAAGAGAAAGAGAGAGAAAGAGAAAGAGAAGAAAGAGAAAGAGAAAGAGAAAGAGAAAGAGAAAGAGAAAGAGAAAGAGAAAGAGAAAGAGAAAGAGAAAGAGAAAGAGAAAGAGAAAGAGAAAGAGAAAGAGAAAGAGAGAGAAAGAAAGGGTTTAGTTTATTTAAGCATTTCCTTTGAGGCAACCAGACAGTTTACCAGAGTAGGATATTTTCTGATTGATGATATCTCTAAAATAGCAATTTGGACTGGTCTTCTTGCATTTATTTCCCATTTCCTATAAGGTATTTCTGGTCTGTTCAGAAATTCTTCTTTGCAAGCATCCTGTAAAACATAATTAAGGTACCCTATCTTGTCTTGGCCCAGTATGGAGTTTCTTATAGATGGAGAAATAAAACATCAAATGTATCTCCATAACCATCTCAAACTGGTTGCTGTGGACTGCATTCTGTCTAGAAGCTGCAAAGAGAGGTAAAAGAGGGAGCTTCCCTCATTCCTTCAGTCAGTCTGAAAAAAAATGATCAAAAAAGATGAAAATATTTTATAAATTAATCAGGTTTCCGTTTCCTGAACTTTGCAGCACAGAGAACTTTACTGTTTCATACACACAATGATCAAAGACAACCTTACTGCATCCCTTTTTCTATCCTGGCACTGAGTGTCAGGGCAAGCCAGCCATGAAATAGGCAGCAAGTTATAATATTCCTGGAGGGACTGATCTCTACAACTCTCTTCAAGACTCCAAAAGGAATTTTTGAAGGACTGCCTACCACTGGACTCCAGCTAAAAATCTCTTTTTTGTATCTGATAGCAAATAAGTTACACTCCTACCTTCAATAAAATTGTTTATTGCTTTTTCTCCTGTTCAAATGCCTCAATAGACTAGATACTGACCTTATCTTCTGGTATATTAATAAAATTAGAATGTGCATATTCAGGATATAATTATGAATATGTATTGAGAGACAAGCAACAGATAAACTCAGGCCCAGGAGAGACAAAGAACTGAAAGCTGAAACAACCTAGAGAAGATCAGGAAGTTCAAGGAATTAAGGGGAAAAATTGAAGAAATCACAGAATCATGATCATTCCATCAGGTTGGAAATGACCTCTGAGATCACCAAGTCCAACCAATAGCTGAACACCACCTTGTCAACCAGGCCATGGCACTCAGTGACACATCCAGTCCTTCCTTAAACACCTGCAGGGATGGTGACTCCACTGCCCCTCTGGGCAGCCCATTCCAATGCCCAATCATCTTGTCTGTGAAGAAATTCTTCCTAATGTCCAACCTAAATGTCCCCTGGGGCAGCTTAAGACCGTGTCCTCTTGTCTCTCATTGGTTTTCTGGGAGAATTGACTGACCTCTACCTTGCTATCACTGCCTTTCTGGAAGCCAGAGAGAGTGATAAGGTCTACCCTCAATTTCCTCTTCTCCAGGCTAAATAGCCCCAGCTCCCTCAGCCACTTCTAGAAGACTTGTATTACAGACCCTTCACCAAATTTGTTGCCCTCCTTCTGGAGATAAAGATGGATGAAGAAAAATGAAAATGAAATTTACAAAATTTACAATGAAAAGGAAAATAAAATATTATTTCTAAAGATTTCAACCCCAAGGACACCAGTAACTTTGTTAATCTCTCCCATTTATTTTTGTAGGAAAATTTTCCACATTCTTTTCCAGGTTTAACTTAAGGAACAGAATCTAAAGAAATATGTGTATTTGATATACTACTTCTCTCAGAGTCCTGACAATATTGGCTGATGTAGTTGTCAAGACACTCTCCTTAATGTTTGAAAGTCGTTGCAGTCAGGTCAAGTCCCAGAGGACTGGACAAAATATCACATCCCATTTTTATAAAACAAAAATGGAAAGGAGTATTCTGGGAATTATCAACTTGTCAGCCTCACCACTGTGCCAGGGACAATCATGAAATAGATCCTGCTGGAAGCTTGCTAAGGCACATGGATAACAGGGATGTAAATTGTGACAGCCAGAATGGCTTCACCAAGGGCAAATTCTGTCAGCAGCTTAGTGACCTTCTCTGGTGGAGTGACTGCATCAGTGGGCGAGCGAATGGCTACAGATGAAATTTATTTGGAATTGTAAAGCCTTTGACCGGTCCCCCACAGCATCCTTCTCTCTAAATTGGAGAGAAATGGATTCAATGAGTGACTGTTCAGTGGATGAAGAATTGCTTGAATGATCGCATCAAGAGTGTAGGGATCAGTGGCTCAACATCCAAATAGAGATCAGTCATGAGTGATGTTCCTCATGACAGGATTATCTTGTATTGGGCCCAGTACAGTTTAATACTGTCATGAATGCCATAGATGAAAGAACCGAGTGCACCCTCAGCAAGTTTGAAGTGACACCAAGCTGAGTTGTGCAGTTGACATATCTGAAGGAGGGGATGCCTTCCAGAGGGATCTGGACCAGACTGAGAAATGGAGCCACGGGAACCTCATAGGCTTCAACCAAACCAGGTGCAAGGTACTACACCTGTTTTGGGAAACCTTCCAACCCAAACTCTTCGATGATTCTGTGATTCTCTACCTAAATTATATATATAAATATAAATTACCCAATATACAGATTTAAGGAAACAGCAGAAGAAATTTGGTACTACAAGTACAATCAAACAGCCACTACACCTTCATATGCATGTTAAATATTTGTATGCTGTAATCAATTTTTCATCTGAATTTACCCATTTAATTGTTCTGAGTTGATCTATCTTAATTAAATCAAGTCTGTACAGTATATCTAAAGTCTGTATAGAGAAGTATGATTGATCTAGCACTCACACTGTGCTGAAATGACCATCTTCTGTATAGGTCTTCAAAATAAACATTTAACACGGAATAATGGCAGTTTTTAGGTTTACTGTCCTCATGCTGTAAACAGTGGAACAAATTCTGTGGTGTATCATATTGGCTATGCCCTTTCATTAGAAAGAGCATATGTTTGACACTGGTATTATTACTTTTTCTTTCAATTTTTTTCTGAATGACAGCATTTAACATCAAGGGAAAACAAGTGTCCCCTCTTGCTATACACAAGTGCAACAGCTCTTGTCAGTACTAGGTCATCTGCAAGCTCACATTTTCTCCTGCTGTTGATGGTAAATAAGTGCAAGGGCTCAGAGATAGACTGGTGATATTGCCGCTAGCAATTGCAATCAAACCCTCCTGGGTGCAAACTTACGCCAGTACCTCCTGGTCTTCCTGGAAAACATTTGCAAATGTTTTCACCTTGACCAAACAAGTCAAACTCATGATATCAGTGTGTTTCTTGCTCATGGAGTCTACTGTCTAACTACCAGGAGTGGGAATTGTCTCTATTTCAGACCTTTCTTTTTCTATCAGCTTTCACATCTGCCACTTCTTTTGTATCATATGCCAAATATGACATGAGAATGAGGGTAAAGTCCGAGGGTAAATTTCATCTAAGGAAGTTTCTCGCACTCTCTGATGAAAAAGAAAACAAGCAAAGCAAAAAGTCAACTTTCAAACTGTGTGCATTCTTTTACTATATAATTTTAATGACCTGGATAGAAAGGGGAGTCGTAAGACAGAGACAAGAGTGTGGTGGATAAAGTATAAATTGGTGTCAGCTATGAAATTTGTCATGAATCACTGCATTCGATTCTAATACTAGATGTTGTCATTTATGCACATAACTAATCCCTAGATTATATCAAGACTTTTATGAAATATTAAATCTTAAATGGTATCAAGTGAAAGTCAAAAGAAAGTATTCCTGTTCCCAATAGAACTACAGCAAATTATTTCAGCCAGAGGCCTATGATCACAAAATTTAGTACTTTTTAAGCAGCAATAACCTTAAAATTAAAGGATGTTTAAAACCAAGGTAGGGAGCTAGAGGTGTAGGGAAAGCATTTTCAAAGGAGAAAGGGCTACTGAATAGAAGCAAGCAGTTATTTATCTAAT
This sequence comes from Calcarius lapponicus, assembly GCA_039654755.1. Classification (NCBI taxonomy): domain Eukaryota; kingdom Metazoa; phylum Chordata; class Aves; order Passeriformes; family Fringillidae; genus Calcarius; species Calcarius lapponicus. The sequence continues at coordinate 10,060,462 of CM077463.1, forward strand.
ATGTATATCAATTTCTCCTTTTCTTCTTCTGTAACAAGAAAAAAAAATCAAGGTACCTCAGTTATGCCTTATTTTTTTTTTCAAAATGCTCTTCAGAGTTTTTAAGAAAGTAAAGGAAAGTTTAAGTATTAACATTTTATTTGGCTCTTAACATTCAAGTTGAGAAGACTAAAGGATGAAAGGAACACATTAATTACATCCTATAACAGTGCCACTGAACACACTCAAAAAGAGTAAAAATTGGGCATACTGCAGGGTTTTCCCAGATATTTATGTAAAAAGACACTCACCCTCCCTGTCTTCCAAATTGTCTAAACTTGAAGAAAAGCCAAGAGATTAATTACAGTAATGCTGAACCATATTTCAAACCACTGCATCTATGGTGCTTGTTTATCTCAAACCCAGGACAGGGACTACTTTAGAACTTAACAGCTTACTGAATAAAGGTTCCTGTTTTCTTGTCCATTTTTTTTTTTTTTTTTGAGACTGTAGTCCAAAATACTGAATTCAGTGTTTTTCTGGGGTTGTAGGAAGACTGGCAGCCAACTCATACTGACTTTCAGTGGTATTGGGGTATGCAACTCCCAGCAGGGCTTATGAAATGTCATTCCTAATTGATATTGAAAAAAGCTTACATTATTCCACATTAAAATTGAGGTTATTTCATAGGATTGCCATAGAAAATTATTTGAATTACACAGTGATGCATGTTAATTTTTTCATATCACCACCCAATAAATTCTGCAATTAACCCATATCATTGCTCTAATATCATGTGCTTTGGGGAAATCTTTTCAATTAGAAACTCAACACCAGGAGTGGAGAATTGGAAGGGATGCCTAAAATTGGATTTACTTTGCTTGTTTTCCCTTAAGGTTAAAATAGGCTTTTGGAAAAAAAGCATCTTTTTTTTACATCTTTTCTTATGGGTTTTTTCTCTCCTTCCAATGGGATTAATGAATTGCACCGGATGCACAGGAATCAAAGACTATTGTGCATCTATTAAAATGAGAGATATAATATAGAATAGTCATAAATGAGAGGTAACTAATTTAACTATCATCATGAATTGAACAAAGAATTTTTTTTCTGGTCCATTTAATTCTTGCAAGGACCTCAAAGTGAGTATTTTCACTAGAAAAAACAAAACAAAACAGAAAAAATTCAGCAATGACAATGACAACAGCTACCAAACAATATTTCATCTCTAAAATGTATGTTAATTTCCATTTGTAAATAACCACAGTTAAACACAAGGTGCTTATCATAACTAGGCTGTCATCCGGACTTTCTCTCTAGAGAGAGAAATAGGATATGTTTTCTATTCTAAAGACTTCAGCACATGAGAGGACAGATTAGGTCTTTGTGACTTTAGTTCATTTACTTTGGTGTGGTTTTGTTCTGGGTTTTTTGTTTGGTTGTTTTTGTTTTTGTTTTGTTTTGGCTTTGTTTATTTTATTTTGTTTTTCTCTTTTTTATTCTTTGTTTACCTACGTTTTGCTTTTAAGCTGTTTTTTACTGTTTTGTTGGCACTGACCCAGAAAATATTGTTCAAAGTCTGCATTTTGCATTAGTGTGTTTCCTCACCCTAGCCTGGATTTGTTTTTGTACAAAATTAGAATTGAGGTTCTCTATATACTTTTACAGTCTTGGTACAGTTTTTCCTTTCACATTCCATTTTCATGTTCTCATGCTGAAGGATAGGAGGAGATTTCACTGATTGCAAAGGGGTAAGACATATGCCCTAAGTTTGGAAAACATGGCTCCAGAAATTCTGTAAGCTGGCTCTAGAGTGATTGTGGCAGCTTCATTCAGGTACAGTGCTAGAACAGCAGTCAATAGGAGCATTTCCACTCTGGGCACCAGGGCAAAAGAGCTGTGCAGAATTTTATAATTGTTCTTTTCAATACTCCTGTACTGTGACTGTTCTTGAAATAGGGAATTCCCAGGACACAATATATTGGCAGTAAAATAATCTTCATTACTCTTCAATACACTTATATTACTGGTTATTAAAAGTTTAATTAGACTTTAGAGAAGACTATTCAGCCCATTAAAATAATAAATGAATTCTGGCATTAAACAAACTTGGACAATAATCATTAATTTTATGAAACAGAAATATATTTCTTTTGCCAAATGATATGACAGTCTCTGGAGGAAAGGCTCATAATCTAGTTTGTCTTAGAGACAGCATTTCTCATTAGTCAGGAAATTATGTCAAGTTTTTGGGAAAAACTCCTAAGACCCAGGATCGAGTCTAATTTCCTTTCACATTTTGTAGCTACAATATGCAAAAGTGAACTGTTTATAGAATACTGTTGATTTTTGAGATTCTGTGAGAGAAATTAAAGCATCTGCCCTCACTGTTCACAGAGCAAGGTGTCTATATCAGAACTGGACACGCCTTGATAACAAGAATTTTAAGAGTTTGAAGTTATGAACTTTGCAATACCAAGGGCCCTGGTACCTACAGTGTACTTTTTAGCTAAAATGTAATTTATAAAAAAGTATTCTGTTCTCTGTAGAGATCATGCTGGTCCTTGCATGTTAATTTGTATCATGTACATTTTTAAATCTCTGGCTCCAGAGATATTTCACAAAGAAATAAATCTGAAGGAAGAATCCGTGACGTTAAGTCTAGTTTGAGAAACATTCTAACAATAGGAAGTCAAAGTCTTTATTTGAGGTACAATTAATAGATTTAGTTATATTATGAAGACACGAATTGACACACAATGTCATCTCCATGTTACTTGTAATGGTGGGATTCTAATTGTTAACAAAAAGGTCACAGGTTAAGAAACTACAAATGCCGCCCCATATAAATGGATAATATCAGCTGGGGATAATTTTTAATTTTTTAGCAAATATAATAGTAAAAAAGACACCTAAACTCTAGAAAAATATTTTATAATGTATTTCAAAATGTTGCAAATAATTATCTCTTTACTAACAATATCAAGAATGTCACTATAATTTTTTTTCTGTTAGATGAAAAATAGATGTCAGTGCATATTTTTGTTCAGTACAGATTTTAATTGCTTTGCTTTCTTGTTATTTGCATTGCTATGCAAAATCCAATGACCTTTATGTTACATTATAATATCAGAAAAAATGCAGAGACATTTCTGTCTTGATGTGAAAAATGCTATTTGTTTTTCATGTTCCAGTTCGCTGTTGGGACTTAAATCCCACATGAATGCATTTTAAACTAAGATCCCAAGAGAAAACATGCTTATTTCTTCTCTCTCTATAGGGAGAAGATGAGGGATGCAGATGAGTCAGAAAAAAATCAGTATTCATGATCATGTATAAAAAGATCCTTCAGGTTTTTAGTCCTGCTTTTTCGCCCCTTGAAATTTTAGACAAACACATCCTGATTCCTTTTTTCAGCACTTTCTTAAGAACATATTTAATGTGTAAATGACCTTGTATTTTTTCTCCTTTTTTATTTTTCATTTTCTATTAAAATTATGGCCTATTAATTGGTATGCTATCAGGAAGAAGCATTGAGTTTTTTCTGTCTTTTAATTTTAACCATTATTGTAAACTGATTATGGAGAGGAGCTTTTCTATAGACCAAACTTTCTACGTTAATAAAGAGTGGGCTGTTGTCTAGCCCAGCACTGAGATTTAGAATATGGACAGTGGCAAGAAACTGCAGTGAGAAATCACTAAGGAGTTCAATATGTACTTGTGTTCCAATGTAAAAATCCTGGTTTCTGTTAAACATCAAGGGCTAAAAAACCCTTTTATGCTGAAGTTCATATCATTGAGTTTAGCTTACATTTCTATTTTTTTCTAGCCTTTCCCACTACACAGCTACATTCTCCCCTGCAGTATGTAGGAAGCTATCTGAATTAATGCATCTGCAGTTTAGAAAACCTCTTGTGCTACATAATTTTGCTGGATGGAAAAAGATTGAATTAGACCTCTTTTGGCAGCCTCAGTGCAACCACTCACATATGAGCTGTCCTGCTGTTCCCTCTCTGAAAAGCCATTGTGTCTCTATCATTGTAGACTTCAGTCTTGGCAAAACTGCATTGCCACAGTGTGATTTCCATGGGCTTTATTTTAAACAGAATTATTTATGCTATTCTTACAGAATCTAAATCATCATGAGAGCCTCCAGAGTGAAGGTTAATTCTGTTGCCAGCAGCTGTAGCTTCTCCCTCCGAAGCTGAATCTGGCTGTGGCAGCAATTACTGGCCATTCCTGTTCCGATAAATTTGTGTTTTCTCTTTGATCAAATATGTCAAGCTTTTAATTCTGCATAATCATTGATTGCATGAAGTGCCAGACCATCTTGTTTTATCATCATTCACATCTGCTGCTATTTTCCAGTCACACAGGTAAAATGCATTGACCTAGAACGTGCTGTTTTAACCTCAGCACCCTTATTGTGAATGAATGCCAAATGTGTCTGAAATACTATTCCCAAACACTTGTAATTTCAAGAGATGATATACTAGATGAAATAATTGAAAATAAAAAAAATAACTAAAATAATTGTCCCAAAAGTAAAGTGCCAGAAACTAAAATAAGATGGATGTTGTATCATAAGGAGGAACACAAGGCCTTTGATCTTTAAGAATCCTGTGGGTCATGCAGAATACCTGTTAAATTTATGTTACAAAGTAGAGATCTTCTGGAATAACTGGAGCATATTACTCTAATGATAAGTAAAAAGTAATAGGTCAAGCTGCAATTATTTATTTTTTTTTTTTTTAGTTTGTGCCAAGTTTGGGCAGAAAGTCAAAATTTTAAAAATAACGTCTGATGATAATAACGGACTATTAAAAATGCCCAGTACCTCACATGCCATTTCTGCTACTTATGATGTTTTGATTTCTGTATTTTGTATTTTCAGCTCAAATTTCTAAACAAAAAAACAGGTTGTATGCAAATTGACCTTTTCATTTTGAAAAATGCTTAAATGGGACTATTTCAGAACTGTTTATTTTTTCTCCTCTCTCCACAGTGAATATATTAATGTAACAGGAACATTTCCTGTAAACTTGGTTTCATTAGTACTGTCTTTTAGGATACTTTCAAGAAATGTAATAATTCATCAAATATAATAGCCAGGTAACATCAGAAAATGATCTGATAAAACGGAGTCATTTACTGCCCATTATCTCCCTACATACATACATCAATTTTGAACATTTTCTAATTCAGAAAATAGTAAGCTCCAAGAAGAGGAACATGCTTCTACTGCTTAGTTAAATTCTATATTTTTACAGACATTAACATTTTCCATTCTTAATATGCCACAGTATGCTTTCAGCTCTTCAAGCCAAAAGTGCTAAAACAAGGTGAGGTTATATGTGGGGGTTATATTTGCTCTGAATTGTATCCATTCAATTTTTTCATTATCCACTCGCAGAATTTTGCACCTTGAAACCATAACTTAGAAGCACAATTTTTAGACATGAAGCGGCAAAATGTCACGAGGCTCTACATGTCATATTTTCACATAAGAGAGGAAAATTGCTAAGCTCAACACCAGACAGGGTGGTATATCTCTTTTGACCATATCCAGTAATGTATACTTCATTTTATAGTAACTTCTAAGACTAAAAATTTAGCTGTAGACTTCCTCTTTTGCAAGCACTATTTACTGTACATTACAAGTTTAGAAGTTCAGCCATTTTTCAACAGTCTGAGTGATAAAACATGGTAATATTTTTGAGATGGAAGTTTAACACTGCAAAAGTTCTAATATAAAAAGGAGTGTTTTCAATGGCAAAACTAGAAAGGACTAAGAAATACATTTAGGACTGGAAAGAAATTGACAAAGAACATTCCAAACAGGTGGTAATAAGAGGAACATTTTAATAGATTTGAAAGTATTCAAAGCAGTGTTCTTTGTTGTTTTTGTTCTGGGGTTTCTTTTGTTTGTTTGTTTGTTTGTTTGTTTTATTTTGGCTTGTTTTTTTCTGCTTTGATCAATCCCCCATTCACCCTCACACTTGTTCTTATACACTCCAGTAGAACAAGAATATTTGAGTTCCCTCCTTCTGGTTAAGCTGCACAGAAGGAGAAATTCTGATGAAAGCAGCAGTGCAAAGCAGAAAATATTGACAGTACACACATAGATTATGCTCACTTAGATTAAAATTTTTCATTTCTTTTAGTAATGACCCTTCTTTTGGCCTGAATTACTTTTGGTTAACTCCTACATTTCAGAGTTTAATTATTAGGTAATGCAAGGAATGATATTTAGCCATTCCAAATTGTCATCATTTTTGGGAAGCATGTAATCATTTTGCTTGCTTGCAGGGGTTATCTAGCTTTTTGCTATTTCACTGTCTGCTGTAAATACTTTTCAAAACATTTTGTATTCTCCTGTACTCTCAGTAGGGGCCATAGACTTTGAAAAGTCCGTGTAAGTACCATACTGTGGCTATGAATTTTTCACAATGTAGCAATAGTGTACTAGCACATGGCAGTTCAAACCACAATGTACATTTTTATAAGGATAGCTAGCATAATCCCTTGGTTTCCTCAGTGGACATCCAGAGAGTAAACAGTTATGTCACAGGAGTTTGATAGGAATTCAACAGAAGTTTGACAGAAGTCCTTTTTAGATTGGAGATGAACAGACACAGGTATCATTCAGTTCATCTTAGAGTAAAAAGAAAGAAATGCCAGAGAAATCATATCCTATGAGTACACCTCCATTCACTTAAAAATGGAATATACACGAGTGTATCTCAGTATAGATGTCCAGATTGTGGACACCAACATCAGCTAAGACAATTTCCACCCTTACTCTGTTTCTCATTTTAGTTTCTCCATAAATGGAGGCATCCTAGGGCAGGCCAGTCTTTCAAAGGTATTACACTCTTAGGGAACAGGGGAGTTTTCTCTCATTACAAGTAACCCTGAATGACAGATTAGAAATTAAGCCCATATTTAAAACTTTCATTATCAGCTAATATATAAAATTTTCATTATCAAAATAGTGATAGTGTTTTCATTATAAGAAATTAAACATAGCAAAATATGTCTATTGGAAAGTCTTTGAAAATATAAAAATATTGTTCAGTGCTTTGAGGTTTTGTTTTTGATTTTTTTTTGGTTGGGGTTTTTTTGTTTGCTGGTTTGCTTGGTTTTAGCATTAAAAGTAAATCCACAAATAAAAAAAAATAACTGTGTTGTTCAGTTTTATCAAATAATTTCCGTCATACTTCTGATGGAAGATAAAAAATACTTAATGTCTAATTAATGCTTTTTCTGACAAAATTTGTTAAGATGCAAATCATACATCTCATGGCTTTTTTAAAAGCTAACACGGACATTTCTGTTGCCTCTGTGTTCTAGAGTTATTTTTTTTTTTAATTTAAGAATGAGATGATGACATTTATTATGGACTGTGCTAAAATTAGTTTAATAAACACCTATTTTGCTTTAAAAACAACTGCCACCTTTTATCTAAACGTAAACTCTCAGTGAAAAAATTGTTTAGCATATTTTAGCTACAAAGCTGTTTTTTGGGGAATTTTAGCTCTTTGTAAATTGTAAATTATAAATTATAACATTTACCTTAGTGCACTAGTTAAAAAATCACATATAAAACTGCAATGAACTTCATTAAGAAGATGCTCAGAGCTATTTTTACTAGCTTTCGTTAGCTTTAACATTACATGACATACATGCATATAAACATCTTGTGCACTCAGTTATTTGTTCAGCACTAAGATGAATCACAGAGAAATATGATAATTATAGCAATATCTTCTCAATTCATATATTAAAAAAATGCAAACAGACAAAGCCATTTTACTTCATTCTTTATTCAAAGACCTTTTTAAACAAAGAATGAAACTTCATCTACAACAAAACAAGATGTTTCCTCCTAAACTTCTCTCAAAACCAAGACAGTGTAGCAAATGGAAGAGCCAGAGACAGTATGCTATCCTGTTGGCATATCTCTTCTGCTGAGGTGAGATTGTCACCACCAAATGAAAACAGGGCTCTTTATCCACAAAGATTCAGAGGATTTACCCAGTGATTTCTTTTAAGAAATGGATCTGCATATCAGGAGTTCACATACACTCTCATGTGCAGCCTGAGGGTTCAGTTGTACTGCGCTGCTTGTCTGTGTGAGGCACACCATGCAAAGCAAAGATGGCAATGAGCCATACAGCTAATTTCTCATGTGTGCACAAATACAGCTTTCCTGAGGGGTAAGTTTCTTACCTTCAAAGGACGAAATACTTGTACTTCTGATCGCTGCAGATGTGCTCTCAGAAAGTTTGGATACCATAAACTCAGACCTGACTCAACTGTGCCCTGTGCGCAGTGCACTGAATCACAGGGTGGAGGGAAAATTTCCTTCTAGTGTTATTACTCAAAAGATCCAAGATCCTCACAAGGACAATATTTTTAGAACTGCTTCCTAGAACAGGCGACTGCAAGCAGGGCCCAAGAGAGGAGCCGATGTGCAGACCACACCAACCTGTCACCAGCAGAGGCCAGCAGCACCAAACTACTGCCCTGTCCAGGAGCAAGGGATAAAAGGGAAAAACCTTGTGGCTCCTGTAGGTAACTCGTGGAGGGAGCAACAGCCAAAAGGAGACTTGCAGGGCAGTGAAGTAACCACGGAGGGAGATTAGCAGTTTCAAAGGCACCACACAAGCCGAGGGACAGTGCATACATACAGATGGGGAATGCATACAAAGCAAAATGCTAAATGTTAATGGATTACCATTGTCTTATCCTGAAAGAACACAATCACTACAAAACAAAGCCAAAAATAAACAGTAAAGATTTGAAATCTACACAGACTGGCATAAAATACCTTAAAATACACATTTGTGAAACTATGAAGACCCAGAGGGACTATGGAAGTAGGGCTTCACAGGGTATTTCCTTGCATTGTTTTGATGGTTCCTTGTTTCATTCCTCAGCAATAGGAAAGAAAAGACTTTGAGGAAGATACCAAAGTTTCACAAGCACTTGGCTGCCACTTCTTTGCAAGAAACACTAATGTTTTAATGGGTAAGTGTAGAGCAATCAGCAGAAAAGGCTTTGACTACTTCACCATTGAAACCATTGCCGCTTCCCTGTCAGAACCTCTAGCAGTAAGCCATAATGCACAACATTATGAAATGCAACGTAACACTTGCTGAAGGCATTACTATTTGCAAAAGCTGATATTATAGAGGTAAGGGACACATAAATAAACTATCTGCTACCCCTTAGAGAAAACTACAAGTTCTTTTGTAATCATTAAGTCTTGCAAATAAGAATTACTTAATGTTTAACAGAAAATAATTTCTGAGCAAAGGGAAGAACTCATATAAAGAAAATTAGGATTTGGTCTTAGTCCAAATACAGTTCAACAATCTATTGGTGCAAGATATTTGATTAATCCAGAAAAGCCCTTCATGGGTAGTATCAAAAATTCTTATTCACACTTCCTAATTAAAATCTTAATGAAAGATAAATAAAGTTAAGGCTACCAGGCGGATTTTCTGCCATGCCAGGATATTAAATACCAGTGGAATCACTTTTTTTTAAATGTAACTGAATGTGGACAGGCTTTTACAACATATAATTTCTTCCTTCGTGTCAAAACTTCATACACTCATAAAAGCCATGCACTTGATTTTTAAATGTTATTGAATATGGGACACCATATTTGTCTGATTCTGATACTTTATTTCGTGACAAGAACATCATACTTTCTTAATACTGTTGTTGATGAACTAGCAATGAGAAATAGGTAGAATAGGACTTAAAATTAAGTGACAGATAAAAGAAGCCAATATTTTCTTTAATCTTTCAGGTGGTCATATCAATTATGCTTCTTATATAGATTTTTTTGATATGTAATATAGATAATATTGTTATTATAATTGTGGGAAAATATTCCACTGTAAGATAAAGAAGTTAAAAGGTTCTGTTAAAAGTTAAAGGTTCTGGTTCTGTTAAAAGTGGCCCTTCTTGTTCAGCTCAATCTAAATATGAATAATCCAGAAAGAGTTCAAGCTCTCTGGCAAAATGAAAAACAAAAGTTATTATTGATGTCATTGCGGTGTGGGTATTTTTCTCACATTGCAAATAGAATGTTTAAATTTGCATGTGTTTTAACCTATCTCTGATTTTACACTGAAGGGTAACTCTAGACTTTGCAATTGTAAGTGGATATTTGTTCTTTCAAGTCTTTGAATGCGATACTGGAAACACCATTTCTTATTTATGAAATCTAATTGCATCCTTTTTTCTATGTGTGTTTAGCTATAGACAGTTCCATACTTCTTCACCACGTCAAGTCAAGAAGAAAACAAAACTAAACAAAAACCAGAAAGAAGCCTCAAAATGACAAAAGGGAAAAAAAACCCCAAATAAACCCAGGACAGTTAAACATTTACAGAACACTCATAAAGTTCCAGGTGAATGAAGAAGGAAGTCTGAGGACCAATCTAGATTTCCACTGGTTACAAAACCTTTATCAAATATGTTAGATTTGAAAAGGCAATTCACAAATAACTACTAAAGACATTGCATGAAAAATGCCCATCAAAGGCTGGGATAAAATCTTGTTTGAGTACTGCTCTTCTTTCAATGTATGTATTGGGATCTATCTTGTAGTTGTAAAATTTTCCCACACATACCACACAGTTTTATAGTTATCTGATGAAAGATTTAATGGATAAGGTCTATGTTTGTCTATGCTATAGCTTTCAAAATGTAATCAGAAAGTCTTTGCTCCCATCAAAGAAGATAAAATGATAAAACTAATATCCCAGAAGTAAAATTGACTTAGTAAAACTACACAGAGCTTATCTGATTGAAGAAAATTCTCATTTTCAGTTCAGTAAGAGAACTGACTCTAAACTGATGGAATTCAGATTTCCTTATGACTCTTATACACTGAATAACAGAAGATAATCCCATTTTTGTAGAGAAAATGCTTGAATGCTACTCTTTTCCATAACCATGGAGGTGGAGTTACCTATTCCCAGTCATTCACTCATCAGAACTGATCAGAACTTTATTTCACGTTTCCTTTGTTGCAAAAGGGAGCCCCAGATTCTGCTACATCTTGCACAGTATCTGACCACTGTACTCCAGATGCAGAAGTGTGGTTAAGAGTCAAGAAAGTAGGAAAAGTCAGTTTTCATATTTTTGGAGGTAAGCTAATTAATAATCTCCCTACAATTAGATAAAAATATCCTGATTACAGTCCCATGTATTTATTGTGGTGAAAAATATTAAGCTGCACTAGAAATGATAGAGAGAACAGGCACATATTTGACCCCATATTGTTTGATAAATAGTCATAATGCTAACCCACTACCGTCACTTCTAGCAGGGGCAAATCCATTAGTTATTGGAAATAGGAAGTTATATTAAAGAGGGTTGAAAATTTCATGGAAGCAGTATTTATATCACAAAAATACATAAATAAATTTAGTGGAGTAATAACAACACCCTTCAACACTAGATTTAAGGTTTAAAACTATTTAAGGACTTCAAGGGCCAAAGAAGTATCTTACTTTAGTAAAATTGAATTATAAAAAATGTAATAAAAACATTCTTTAAATATAGATATTAGTCTTAATTTTCAAGATATGTTTCACTAGCATGTAATTTTTTTTCCAATAATTAAAGCTGCTTCTTAAGATGTTCTGTAATGAGTAGTGACACATTAATGCTGCACCAGTTAAAATAGATTATTTAAAATTGAATCTAAATGTACTGTAATTCACATTCATTAAAAGAGTAGACATTTTTTCAAGTATATAAACTATTCTATAAAAATCAATTCACTGTACAACAGTAACATATTACAGACCTGCAGTTAAAATTCAGTCATTTAAATGGGAGAAACACTAATCCAGCAGTAATAATTCTGTTGACACAACAACATTTATTCAAATTTAAGAAAATAAAATACCCACCCTGCATCTGTGAGACAGTCCAGAGTATCTTTAGACTCAGTAATTGTTTTTTAGCCGTGAAAAGACAGGTTATTTTATAGACAGCAAATTTGAAGGCATACATTGAGAATTGGAGAAAAAAAATATTTGGAAAAACACTTTTAAATTCCTTCTATAGATTTTGGTCCCAGTATTGGGATATTTTGGACAATAAAACTAATGGTTTTGTGTAAATTTATCAGCTTAAAGAAAAATATCATATGATCTACAGGTGTAATTGCATATGAGTTTATAATTACTGTAATAGTTTTACTGAAAACATAAGCCAATATATGCTATTAGCAGAGTTTCAGTTAGGAGCTTTTTTCAGGTATGTTTGTTGGAGAGAAGTTGCAGAAGTGATTTTTTTTTCCTTTTTAATATTAAACTTTAAGCATCAGAAAATATAATTTAAAAAATTGGCAATTTAAACCTATTAATTAAACAATACATAAAGTAAGTGAAATCCACCTTTTATTAAAGAGTAACACACCATCTCCCATTGTGAAGCTTGCATTTAGTTTCATATAACAATGTGCAATCAGATATTTCCAATCCAAATCTGGTGAATCTGATCAGGATTTTGACTTTAACTGGCTATCTCTTCCTTCTAAAAAATTCAAAGATGGATTGTTTAAACTATATTAAACATTACTAAGTCTGTTCCTAAAAACATTCAATTTTTTACAGTTTTCATGCACAAAATAAAAAAAAGAAGAAGGAAGGAAGGAAGGAAGGAAGTGAAGGAAGGAAGGAAGGAAGGAAGGAAGGAAGGAAGGAAGGAAGGAAAGGAAGGAAGGAAGGAAGGAAGGAGGAAGGAAGGAAGGAAGGAAGGAAGGAAGGAAGGAAGGAAGGAAAAAGGAAGGAAGGAAGGAAGGAAGGAAGGAAGGAAGGAAGGAGGAAGGAAGGAAGGAGGAAGGAAGGAAGGAAGGAAGGAAGAAGGAAGGAAGGAAGGAAGGAAGGAAGGAAGGAAGGATGGAAGGAAGGAAGGAAGGGAAGGAAGGAAGGAGAAGGAAGGAAGGAAGGAAGAAAAAGAAAAGAAAGAAAGGAAGAAAGAAAGAAAGAAAGAAAGAAAGAAAGAAAGAAAAGAAAGAAAGAAAGAAAGAAAGAAAGAAAAGAAAGAAAGAAAGAAAGAAAGAAAGAGAGTCAATCACATTGAAATCTGACACGCTCAATTATTTTATCTGAACCAGATTAAAGATTAACTGCAGTGGTGATTGAACTTCATACACTGAAGAAGTTGTAGAAGTAAACAGTGTCAAGACATTTAGTAGCTTCACTTTTCAAGACTGGGCAATGAATTAGGCTGCATAAGGCAGCAGAAACATCCTAGCATTTGTTACATATGATGGATTTTTCTATTTTATGTGTGAACTACATAAAGTTGTTTCAACCATCAAGTCCTTTTTGGACAAATGACATCCATAATTCTCAATAGCCATTGTCAAGTTCAGTTTCATCTGGATGTTACTGCACTTCAAAAATTCCTGATACTTAGCTCATTCTGCAGTGCCACAATGTTGAAAGACTGAAATCAACTTTGCCAAATGCTGTTTCAGGCAGGCCAGTTGAGTTTTCCTGGACCATTACTTGTCAGAAGCAAAAATTGTTACCAGGGGCACATCCTACTCGGATAAGAAACATTACATTCTCTTACACTTTTAGATTCTAGTGGAGTTTTCCTACCTATGTTTTAATATGTTAAGCTGTTGAGATAATTTTTTCCAGAAAACACCCGATGTGCTTTTGGGTAGATAAGAGACAAACAAGGTTCAACCTGATTAAAGACTTCACTGTGAACAGACAAGCACTTACAGTTTGATTCTGTCTTACCTGCCATCATGACAGTGGTTGACAAGAGTGCAGGGTTTGTTTCACACCTACTCAAACCCATGAAGACAAACCAAGAAGAACATTTATGTCAAGAACACTTAAAGAGAAGCAAACAACAAATTGTTTCCACTTGTGAAAAATAATCAATGCATTGCTTGAGGGCTTCAGGAAACCAAAGAAACTATCTTTGGGTATATAGATTATAACTATCAGAACGATCAGATCAAAGCTCCTTGATGACACTTAGCAATAAAAAGATTCAGATAAACAGGAATGAAAATTGCCTGATGATCAGTAAGAATACCTTCATTAATGTGTGATAGAGTATAGGACAGAAACTGAAATTGTGATGGCTGGCTGCTTATCTCATCTGCTGTTATCTCTACCAGATGCCCAGATAAATGATGATATAGAGTACTTGCACAGTGCAGGATAGCAGTTTAGAATGACAATTTAACACATTCTCATTACACTAGAAATAATGTGTTTTCCTGATAACAAAATGGCCCAACAATCTCCCAAAATTTATTTCTACAACAGCATTCTATAATAGAATCTACATATTAATTTTATATTCTATTCTATTTTATTCTATAAAATGAACTTTTCTTACAAAATATTCGTGACAGGCTTGGTCGTTGTTTATTTTTTCAATGGATACAATTGTTTAATGGAAAGCATCAACAGCTATTGGATCAAAACTGTAACTATGAAAACTCTGCTAGTGGCCAGAATTATATGTTGAAGTTAAAGTTGTCTAAGTTTGAAGCCAGTCTTACACAAAAATGCATGAATTTATATACTTAATTACCAACTCTTTCTCAATTGTAGACGTGATTTTTTTTTCATTTTGTTGGAACTTAAGGTCACAACTGATGTATATGTTATCCTACTGCATTAGTAGATTAAACTCAATTTGAGTCGTGTACTGTTAAAATGATAATATTTTCAACATACAATACATGGTCTCATTTTTTTCAGAGGATTGTCAAAATCTTATATTTTCAGAAGGAGAGGTTTTTATACAGGCAGTAAAGAACATTCTGCCTTCAAGACAACAAAGAGGTTGAATGCTCGAACAAACTTTGAAAAAGATGCTAACTGGGAGGAAAATTTTAAAAATTCTTCTCTGCAGACTTTCTACAAAGTTACAAGGTTACATGTCTTCCAGCAATTCAAAGAACACCGCCTGATTTACTGCATGGATGGAGAATGCATACAAAGTAAAATGCTAAATGTTAATGGATTACCACTGTCTTATCTGAAAGAATATAATCATTACAAAACAAAGCCAAAAAATCAGGAGTAAATATTGAAATCTACACAGACTGGCATAAAATACCTTAAAATACGCATAAAATACCTTAAAATACACATTTGTGAAACTATGAAAACCCAGAGGGACTATGGAAGTAGGGCTTCACAGGGTATTTCTTTGCATTGTTTTGATTGTTCCTTGTTTCATTCCTCAGCAATAGGAAAGAAGGATGGGACGGCACTAAATTTTTCTCACCTCCTCCTGGTTCAGATCTCAAAAATTGTTTTCGCTTTTCACTATCAAATGGACTCATGTCAGAGCTCTTGTCCTACAGACTATACTCTTCACATTGTACCATGAAATATAAAAGTTTATTTTTGAAATCCATCAGAAGAATCTTTTTATGTACTTCCAGCACTCTAAGTACTCTGTAGCTGCATTTGATCAGCAGGCAGTGGGAGCAACAATTCAGTTGGAGCAGATCACGAAAAGGTGAATATCTTCATTCAGACACCTAGGGAAATGATTGTACCTCTGCAATCAGCCTTGTTGAGGCCATACCTCAAATCCTGTGTTCAGTTCTGGGCCCGTCACTTGAAGAAAGACATTGATTGTGCTGGACCATAACCAGAGAAGGACAATGAGGTCAGTGAATTGTTGAAAGAGCAAGTCCTGTGAGGGACAGCTGAGGGAGCTGAGGGTGTTTAGACTGGAGAAAAGGAGGCTTAGGGGGAGATCTTGTTGCTCTCAACAACTCCATGAAAGGAGGCTGTGGCCAGGTGGGGTTGGCTTCTTCTCCCAGGCAACCAGTGCCAGGAAAAAGAGGAAATGGCCTCCAGCATGCCAGTGGAGGTTCAGGTTAGACATCAGGAAGAATTTCTTCACTGGAAGAATTGTCAGACATCGATATGGACTGCCTAGGGAGGTGGTAGAATGACCAGGACTGTCAATATTCGATAAACAACCAGACATGGCACCTAGTGCTTGGTTTAGGTTGACATGGTGGCGTTCAGTCAAAGGATGATTCTATGAAGGATAGGACTAGATCCTGCCTCTCAGTGTACCTAACATAAAAGGACCGTAATATCCAGGTTCTATCTTGTATATGTATGTAAAATTTCTCATCTCTTACTTTACAGAGACAGTGCAGTGCTTTTACTTGCCAGCTGTATTTTGGTAGGTTGTTTTCTGCTGTTCAGTGCAGAGCATGGAGTGTGACAGGAACCTGACTCAGTATTCTCCTAGATAGAGAAAATGGGGATTAGGCATGTATATCCTGAAAAAGAGTTGGTTGCTAACCTGTGGTTCCAGATGTTAATCTTAAACCACAGGTTATTGCATTACTCGGCCTTATTAGCTGTCTAGCTGTTTACTGACTGTACCAACAAAATTACTGAGTATTAGAATAAAATAAATTCTATTTTCTGTACAGTAGATTTGCC